>VWZU01012299.1:464223-482634 GCA_013397095.1 Sterrhoptilus dennistouni
TTTTTTTTTTTTTTTTTTTTTTTTTTGCCTCACAGAGCAGCCAGGATATCATGGAGCAAACACAAATCTCAAGGACCAATCTTATTTCTAGGGGAACAGTCAGAAACCTTAAAATTTGAGAGATTCCTACTGCAGCTCTGGTGGAGACCTTTTCTGGATAAAGAGCAAGGGGAAGAAATAAAACTGCCCTGGAAGAATGACAGGGAATCATTATCTTGCCTCACACAGGCATCTAGGGTGTACAGGGCTGACAAATTGTCATGGGAATGTAGATGAAAGATACCTTAATAAAGAACAGAAAACAAACCATGTGCTAAAAACTTATGTTGTTGCTGCTAGGAGAAATTTTCAAAGGACAAAACCAGCTGGATATTCTCACAGTGTTCTTCTTGGTTTCTACAAAAGCAATGATCCCAAAATCCTGCCATGATAAGGAGGCCTGGACACACCTGGGGAAGGACATCTGGCTGCTAAAGCCTGCAGGTTTAAGGGATTTATCTTCTGGAACTCCTCAAGTAGCTAAATAAATTATAAATGTAGCCATGGGATGCAAAACCAAGCAGATTTTAATCATTGTTTAAATATTTCCAGATACCAAATGAGAAATGAGCACAGAACAGTATCTTTAAATATCTGGTATAGTTTTTAATACCAGATTGATTCCAACTCTTTTTGCTTCATGCAAACCAGGAGCTCCTTCTCCTGAGAAAGGAACTGAGCTGCTCAAATAAAGGGTTACAGGTGATCTGTGCTGTTTGCATTACCAAAATTTGGCTGATGTTGATGGAGGTTGCTCTGGATATAATAAAATGCAAATACATTTGGTTTTTTCTGATAAAATGTGACATTTTTATAGGAAAAAACCCTAATATTGCAAAAGCATCTGAACGCAGGACCTGATGGAGCCAGCATAGAAGTGATCCAGAGAGTTGTGCAGCCAAATCTGATTTGCCAGATCTGTGGACTTTTAACCCAACCTGAAGTTGCAAACACCTCTCCAGGCCTCACTTGATGCAAATTCTTTCAGTGCTCTTGGCTGTGAATTTTAAGAAAGCCCAAGGCTGATTTCTTAGAGTGAGCATCAAAGCTGGGGAAGGATTTGGGGAAGAAAACAAAGAATTATATTTTTAATCAGTCTTGGACTGGGGGAAAACTAGAAAAAAAACCCAAAAAATAGCCAGAAAAACTCCCCCTGGCTTGAAAAATGAGGAATTATTGCAGGAAAAATGCAACCAGCTCTGAAGGTGCTGAATTCTGCAGAAACATCTCACTTATCCAAGGAAAAATGCACATAAACACAGCAAAATTAAAACTCAGGAAGCACTGTGGAGTCGTTATTTTTTTAAAAAAGCAAATGTAACAAGGCCATATGCCATCCTTGAGGCTCTGCTGGCAGCACAACAAAGGGAAGGCATGGACCAAAAAAATTCTGGGCTCTTCCTGGAACATTCTGATTCCTTCAGCTCCCACAGAAAGCAGGGATGGTATTTTGGGACTTAACAAGAAACCTTTGGCACGTTGCAAAGTTGAAGCCTCTTGCTTTGGGGTGGGACAAGAAGAGGGTGCAAGTCAGGAGGATGAAATGGGCCACGAAAGTTTGTTCACAATAGAGTGACAACAGTGGGATAAAATCCATTTTTAGATATTTCCAAGTACTTTCCAGTCACGTTTTGGGAGCTGGCAGAGTCTGAGGTAATACAAGAGGCAGGGTTTGAAGGGGGGAGGTATTTTAATAATAAAATATATATTTCTTGTAAAAGATAGGTCCTCTTCCCCAAACCTTGGCTCTTTCTTATCTAGCAGGGACTTGTTTTCAGGTTTAGTCTGATATCACCTCCTCTTGACTTTTGCACTGTTGCTTGTCATGACCTTGAACCAAAAGCTGGTAAAGTTTGTGGTGACTTTATCCATAATAAATTAAAAACCACGGTGACAGTGGTTCTTTTTCCCTGTGACAGTATCCCTGAGCCTCCACAAAAGAGTGCCCATGACCAGAGAGATCTGCTACTAAAGACAGACTTGTCTTAAGACCTGCTACTAAATCCTCACATGAGGGAATCTCTGGGTCAATATTCACTGACTGCAGCCAAAACTGTGCCAAGAACTGAAAAACTTTTGACAACTGAGTGCCAGATCCTGCTCTGTGGAATGTATTAGTGTGAGTGGAGACAAGGAATGCAACAGGAATGGGAGAGTAATCTAAACTTATTAAATTTAGAGGTTTTGCCACTTCAAAGCACATCTAGAACGTTACTCAGCCCCTCATCCTGCATCTCAGGGATGGTGATGAAGACACCCCAAGCAATTCCACCAGGGAAGGAGTTTGGTTGCTCATCTTGAAGACTGAACTTGGCTGGGCAGTGAAATGCTCATCTGGTGCTCAGGAAGAGCTGTACCAAATTCCCTGCCAGGTGATGTCATCGGTGCTGAGCTAATGATCCAAAGAGGGACTGGCACCGGGAAGAGCTGAGTGTCCTCACAGCCAATGCCATTAACACCTCACAAAAGTCACTCAGGGTGCATGTTCCAGACTCAAGCCAGCCTTGGAGATGGGGCAGGCCCCCTGAGGAGGAGGAGGAAGATCATCTTTTCAGCTTCCACCAGCCTTACACCTCCTCCTGGCACACCTAGTGACTGCTTTGGTAAGTGCAGGTTAGTTCTCCTCAGATTCAAGATGATCCATTGCTTGTTTGAACAATTAGTTTTTCCTGACAGGAGAATGGGCATAATTCACAGTTGCCCCATCAGAGATTTTGTTCTCAGCCTCCCTTTGCTGAGTCCATATTTCGGAGGAGAATTTCAGTGGGCTAAAATTGCAGCACTTTTTCCATATATTTTAAGCTCTGGTATCTTTTGTAGGATCTTGTGATGGTGCATTGCTTTGTCCTTCCTCGTGTGAGGCTGGGCATGTCCTGATGCCCAACCCTACAGCCATGAAGAGACCCTCAAACCATGGTTTCACCCTCATTCCTTGGACAAAAACTTTGTTTCTTGACTTGAGCTGAGGAGGGAGTGAGACAAATCTGACTCTGTGCAGAGCCTTGCGCTTCCAAACCTCAGGAATAACAGAGAGAAAATAAAACAGAGTCCTGCAGCCTCTGTCACTGCTCTGCTGCCTAAAGGATCTCAGGAAACCCTTGATCCAAATCAAATGAGTCTTGGTTTCTGTAAAAGCTCCATGGCCAGAACCTGCTCAACATTTTACCCAAACCTTCTCTTTAGGAGGTGAGACAGCAGAAGACATTTCCAGTGCTGTTACATCCACTTGCTATATCCCATCTCTCATGCAACAGGCACCACAGAGGCAACTCCTGCTCAGACAGCACACCTTGCTCTGCTCCAGGCCAGGATAAAAGCCGAGTCAGCTCAGTGGAAGTGGGTAAAGCTTTCCCACATTTAGCAAGGTGGAATAAGAGGAAAATTTTGCTCGGGAGCCAGTTTCCAAACCAAAAGGGATCTTTATAGAAATGGACAGTCCTGAAACACAGAAAGGAGCAGGTAGCCCAGCAATGAGCATGAAGCTCCTCCACAGGGATGGAAGAGACACAGGAAGATTCTCATAAAAGCAAAGCTGATGCTCCAGAAGGACTTAAAACCTCAGAGCTGGCATTAGGAAATCATTGCAATATGACCACAAATAACAAACCAACCAGGAGTGACAAGGAAATGCTTCCATGACCAAAAGCAAAGGCATCCCATTAGCACCAGTGGAAATAATTGTGGGAGTAAGGGAAGAAAACCTGAGCTCTCTTCAAAGAGATGGAGAAGAAGAAGAAATGTTGAAGACTTCCCCAGTTCATCAAACCACCACCAGCCCTCTGAGCATCTCAGGACATTGTTAATGCACCTTCAGACATGAAATTCAACCAGCACCTGCAGCTCTGGAGGGCAGAGAGGATCCACCAGGAACTTCGTTAACATTAATCAGTGTGGCCCAATCACATCCAGCAGTGATTCCAGGACCTGGTCCTTCCCAAGCAACATTTCACTTCACACTAGAGAAAAGCCAGGCTGTATCTTCCGTTTACTGGACAGATTCTTTGCCACTCAGTTAAAAGGAGAACTTTTTGACTTCGCAGCAGGGATTAAAGACAATAACCACAAAGTACAAAATCCAACCCTATTTCTGAAGCAAATAAAAAACAAATAAGGCCAGGAATTCTATGTGGTTTCTGAGCAGAAATGAAACAGCTGCATCTCTCCCTTCTGCCTAATGCAAGATGATAAATGAACAGATTGAAAGGATTGTGTATTTCATGTCAAAATTTGGGGATTATACTAGACAAAGATTGAACTACCATAATGGACCCTCAATCAAATTATAGCAGTTTAACAATAAATTGTGCTTTTTGGTATCTCAAGCTCCTCTCAAACTTCAGAAAGTCTCATTATCTCAAAATAAACCTTTCAAAAAAGCTCAGTAGAATGACAAAATGCCCAAATTCAAACACACACTTTGGAAGCATACTTTTCATATAGATATTTTTCTCATTGTTAAATTATTTCTTTTTCCAATTCAACTCCAACCTGTAATTCCATCTGCTATACAACTTCATGAACACATCTGTATTTCATTCCAGATAGACAAAATACTACACCATAAAAATAGAAATAGTTGGGAACAGGCAACAAAAACAATCAAACCAAACCAAAGAACAAGCCAGATTTGTACAGACACCAGATCAGAATGAGGAAAAAAAATGCTGTTTGTACTGAACAATTGTGCCAGTTTTAGAGAGAAGACTAAGCAGAAGGGGTCTCGTGAAACCCAGTCTAAATCTCTGTTTTGCAGTCCTGTCTTGTGCTTTAAGTGAAACCCAACAGCATTTTCTCCACAGAGATTTATTCATCTTTGGGTTTCTTTCCCTTCTTCTTTCTTTATTTCTTTTTCCTTTCTAATTTATTTTATTTTATTTTTAAAATATTTTTATTTCCTAATGGAACAGCTGGATTTATGTTCAGTAATAATTCCTCTCCTTGCTCTTAAAAAAAATATGTCACACTCCATTTGTGTCCAATTCTTTCTGGTCACTAATTTTTTGTTTGCTTTGACAAAGCAGTGGTGGAAAATGTTACATTCCCCACAGTCTGGGGTGGAAAGGGAGAAGATTCCCCTCATTTTACTCCCAGTAAGGTGTGATCTCTGTAAATATTCCTAACTAAACTAAGAATCCCAGTATTTGGGGCTTAGTGCTTTTTATTATTATTTTCCTAATTCTGGCCTATGGGAGCAGTGGGGGCATTGAAAAGGATTGCTCTGGACAGATGTGGGCTTTGTGTCCTCACATTTCTGGCAGGAGGATCAAGCTGTGAGGCTCCTGGAAATAAACAATTGAGAGATCCTGTCCACCTCAACAGCCCTCTCTAATTCTCTTCCCCACACTGCAGGACTCAGCCAGAATTTGGGTGCCAGATTTTGGTCATTGTGGTGTTCCAGGCTCATCACAGGGTCCAAGGACATTTTCCACCTGATGAGCACAGGGCAAAGTATTCCTCACTTTGCCATATTCCTCGCCCTTTCCATTGCTGGGGTACAAGGAACTGTGGGGCTCAGAGTGATATACATGACCAAAAAATGAGGGCTTTTCTCTTGCCAGGATATTTGTGCTCTGACCACAGGAATTTGGCTTCAGCCCATCAGGATGAGGTGCCCAAGGTGAGCCTCAAATCCTCAATTCCAGCCATACTGAAGGAGAGGCATCCCATGTGCTTTAGCCAAGCGATTTGGTGATTTTTGGTGATTTGTCCAGAGGAACTCTTTGTCTCTCTCCACTGCCACAGGAAGGACCTGGATTAGTGACTCTGGGTCAGTGGCTCCCATTAGATGGACAAGTCTTTAATGAATGTGGTCCCATGGCTCAGGGAAGTGCCATGTTGCAATTATTTCAAAGAATGGACCCACTCTTCACCCAAATGGAAAGAGATGAACATATTTTTTCCTCCATCAGTCCTAAAAGCCCCTCTTTGTCTGCTCCCTCTCTGCCTCCTGCCTAATTCAGTGTTGAGATCAGACAAAACAAAATTGAAAGATCAGGACTGCAAATCATTTTCTTTCAATTTTGCGGTTTGATTCCAGTTACAAACAGGCTGTGTTTGGGGAAAAGAAAAAAAAAGTAAATTCATGTTTGACGATTCTGGTGTCTATCTCACATCTCAAAAACATCACTTCAATGGAAAAGGAACAGAAATAATAACCATTCACTCATGAACACAATATCGATTCCAGTGTACAGGAAAATAGGATCCAGACAGGATTTTACAACTAAGAAGGAAACATTACAATAAAGATTATGACATTTTATGAATATTCGTGTTATAGCTTTGAGCTTTATTGCAAAGCAAAAAATATATATTTGTATATATATATATATATTTTTATCTACATATCACCTCTGACATTGTATACAACACTAAATCACAAGAAATCAAAGAAATCATAGTGAGGTAGATACAAAACAAAGGGATGTTGAAGAATCCAGCTGCTAAATTTGGCTTAACGCAACTGTCATTAACATCTGTATATCCACCACAGCAGTGAGCTTTGATTCACAGCTTGATCAATGGATCCTACTAACATTGATATTGATATTAGAGCCCATTTAGGAATGATGCCATTTGGGGAATGAGGAGGAAAATAAATCAGAAGCGTTTCCTACAAACCAGACGTCTCCGAGGGAAAACTTTCCATCGATTTTTCATGACTTTTAATGTTGATAAAACAGCTCTGAGAAATAGCCTGTGATCTAGGGGTACTGGTAGTGCCTGAGGGCAAAGAGGGAGGACTCTCCAGCAGGGTAATCTGCTGGAGTTGAACATAAGCAAAAGCAAAAGAAACCATTCTCCCTTCCTTTTAGGTGGCTGAGAGGAAACAGCACCCCCCCAGGAATGCTGGAGGCTGCATCCCACAGATGTGCTCGGGAATATCAGCTCAGACCTGTCGATGATGGCCAACCAAATGAGGCTCCAGCTGAAGGGCAGCCCCTGGATGGATCCTGCTGCTCTTTTCAGGCAGCAGCAGATATGTGGCAAGAAAATTGGTACCACTGAAGTGACCGGTGCTGGTGGGACCAGTGCTGGCACCTGGTGGGGTCTGGCTGCTTCCTCTGCATTCCCACAGGGAGACTTGTTAAGGCACCTGGATGACTGGGGCTCAGTGGGTAATTCTTAGCACAATATCCCAGGATGGATTTGGGATAGCCTCGGGCTTTTAAATTTAGTCTGTCAACTCAGGACAACGAGTACCTGGTGCTTCCTTCCATGGGTGGAAAAAATGGATATGAGAAGATGTGGGTTTAATGTTAGCCTGGGGGAACCAGGCTGGATCCAGAAAAACATTTCCAGGGTGTTTCCAGCACAGGGATGGTTGGTAAAAGTTCTTTAGGCCATTGGACCACCTTCATCCATGAGGTGGCACGTGCAGCAAAGGATGGATATGGCACCCTCATGTCATTCAGGAGCCATGAATTTATCTATGGTGGAAGGAGCTCTCAGTGCTTTGTGTCCAACACAGACAAAAGCAAGTTGGATTTTCAGGACTAGGAAGCCCAAACATCTAATCTTCTTGCAAAGGTAGGAAGTTACACCCTGGAAGAAGCACGATTCCCCAGCTCTCCTGCAAACAGTGGCAATGAGAGATTTATTCTCCAAGGCATCCAAACAAAATGGCTGGATTAAAGAAAATGAGGAGAATTGACCAGAACAAATTGCAAATGAGCAGGAGGAGAAGCCAGTGTGACTGTTACCAGCTCGCTGTGTGAATTGAACAAGTCACTGTTGGAAAATGACCTTTTCCTTTAGGAAAAGACACAGAAGGTTATTGCTTGTGCATTCATTTCCAAGAGATTTTTTCGGGAACTCCTACAGTGACCAGAAGAGGGTCTCAGAAAGTGTGTAGCACTGAAGAAAATCAAATTCCCCCATTTCTTGAGTGGGTCTTAAACTGAGTTGTAGCCTGATACCTTTAGTCCTGCAAGGGGAATGCCTGATGTGGATGTGCCACCTTGGCAGGGGTTGCAGAGCCAAATTCCTGACTCCAGAGCTATGTTGAAGAAGATAATTCTGAATTTTGAATGCTCATTAGCAGAGCACAAAATTCACATGAGAAGCCATGGTGGAGAGTGCCTTGGAAGCATGGCAAATCCTGTCCAGTTTGGATGGGATTCAGCTCACCTAAACATAACCAAATAAAGGCTGCAAAACAGATCTGAAATCAACTGGGATGTATCCCTACCTGGCAGTCTCCCTTGAGTATGGAATGGACCTTGATAACTTATGAGATACCCAGATCTTCTGGCTAAATTAGAAGATTGGATCCCATTCCCATAAAGCCAAAGATCTTTGGACAAACCTCCTTACCTGGGGGAATCTGTCAAAAAATGCACCCTTGTCTTAGGCTCTGGAAGCTGGAAGTGCGCAAAGTGAATATCTCCTGTTCTTTCCCAAAAACACTGCTAAAGATTTGGGTTTTCATATCACAAAAAAACCCATTTGGAACTGAAAAATGGGTGTGCTTTTTTTGAGACTCTAAAAGGTGCCTTGCTTTGCTTTGAATGGCCTGGGTAACACAAAAAGGAAAAATGTATTGCCAAGCATCTTCCATACATTTCTTTTCCCTAACAGATTTTCTTGGTGAGTCATGGAACAAGCAGCTTTTTCAAGTTACTTCCTTTAATAACTGGAGTGTATGAACTTAAAAGATTTTAGCTGCAGGATTAAAGATTGAGTCAAACTTGCCTTCTAGGTTCCTCTGCTCACTGAATTTAGCAATTAGGAAAGTATCCTAATTTTTTTTCCTTAAAACTTTAGCAGAAACTGGGGCAAACGATGACTCCACTTGGCCTCCCAGCACGGAATTTTCAGGGATGGAAATTCAAACTTAAAGTGAGCCAGGGGAAAAATACTGTCTTCGAAAGATACTGATTAATCATGAAATTAATCATTAATAATCATTTACACAGACTGCAGATCTGGAATCCAGAATTTCCACTACAGTTGTTTTCAGGTGAATGTGGCTGTGACTTGAGCAGGGAGACTCACATGAAATTCTTGGTGAGGATCCAAATGCAAAAAGATTGGCTGGAAGAAGCACCCATGATACCACAGAATGATGTGGACACTTGTGCTCCCACTGATACATGGAAGAGATGCCACAAATCCATTCCCTTCATCCTCCCCACTTTTACTAGCTTCAGAAAGGGCCCTTTCTTTACCCACAGCTGTTCCTTGGTCATTTGGAAGAGCTTCACTAAGTTAAGTGTCAAATGAGTCGGAAATGGGATTTTGTCTGTCCCACCCCAAGAAATTCAAGGTCACAGAGGCATTGAACCACAGAATATCTCAAGTTGGAAGGCATCCATAAGGACCCAGACCATGAGGTCTGTGTGCAGTATATGGGATAAGAGTGAGCTGACAGCAGCAATCCAGGATTTTGCCCTTAGCCAAGCTGTGGCTGGGGAGAATCCGATGAAAGGATTTGAAGAATGTCACCACAGTGGGCCATGGCTCCCAAGGACAGGGAAGCCTTCAAGGAAGGAGAAGCACAACCAGAAGATAAAAACAAGGTGATAAATTAGCTCAAAGGAAGGAACACTGAGCTCCCTGAACAGAAGAGAGCTGGAGGACAAGGGGCAGGCAGGTGAAGAACTTATCGTAGACTGGCCCGGAATCGCCTTTTATCGGAACAGAGAGGGGTGTGCCGAGGAGGATCACGAGTGCAAAGTGCTTAAAGGCTTGGTCAGCATTGGCAACCCCCGTGTGACAGGCACAGAGAGGTGGGAGGGATGTGCTCAGAGCCTCGGGGGAGCCGGTGGTGGGTGATGGACACAGGGCAGCCACCCCTGGTGGTTTCCTGAGCTCATCACTGGACCACCCCGTTTCCTCACCAATGCTCTCTCCGCAGCGAATTGGGGTGGGGAAAGAAAAGTTATAAAGACTGAATCTCTCCCTGCCCAACCCAGGAATATGAATAACAGGTCAATTTTCTCCCTTTCACCTAAGGACAGGGGGAGTTTTACCCAGTAGAGCCAGGCTATTTATTACAGCTTAAAGAACTACAAAACTTCTATTTGGATGGTGTGGATGGGTGCGATCCTGGGTTTGGATGTGTGTCTATATTATACACACCCTCACGTGGACATAGGCTATTATATATTTCTATAATATATAATATAGTATATAATACACACACACACACACACACACACACACGTGAGATACTCAAACACCTGAACTTCTCTTAAGTCATGGAATCAAAAAGGCTCTTCTTTGAGGCTCGGGGGGGACACTCACTACATTTTCTATATAGACAACTTTGTACATACAAGTCGTAAAGTGCCTTAAAAAGCGCGTAAAATTTTCTATGTAGAAAACTATGTACATATAGCACACACATGGTACTAAAACACTTGGAGTTAAGCCAAATTTCACCTTCATCTTCACATCCCCAATACCTACAATACAAAACCAGAATAAAAAGAAAAAAACAAACAAACAAACAAAAAATGTAAGGAACCAAATTAAAAAAAAAATAAAAACAATTTCTAAAACCCAAGAGAGAGAAATGAATCAAGAAAGAAAACCAAACCCAAAAAACAGTCAACAGAAGCCTGGCACATGTAGAAAACATCGATTCACTTAGAGAACATAAAGAGGGTCATGTCCGAACCTCCTTTTTCTTAAAAACAAAACCAAACCCCTTTTGTTTGTCTGTTTGTTAGCTCTTATTGTTTGAGAAAAATCACAGTAGCACTCTCACCTTGAACCAGAGTTTGGAACTTTTTGTGTTTCTTTGTACAAAAGAAAAAACGGTTTAGGCTATGGAAAATAGTTGGGAAATTTGAGGTTGGAGAGAGGAGATAGAGAGAGAAACTGGAAGATTGCATAGTTGTGAACAGTGGCTTCTCATCAAGGTGAAAAAGTGCATCATCTGATAAAATAGCATTTGATTATTATTCTTTTTTGTTCGGTTCCATACTTTTTTTTTTTCCTCAGTCAACTGTACATGTCACACATGAAAAGGTATTTACAGCACACACATGCTAACATTAAACGTCTGACACTGAAACAGCCATTCTTTAAAGGTTCCATCAGAGTTTGTTCCATGCAAATTTGTATTCTTTTTAAATACATTTTTTGCTACATCCTAAGACCACAGACTTGTCTAAGCCCATCTCATGTAATTTTGATCATTAGCAACACAAAAAGGGGAAAAGCACCAGAATGGCTCGGTTTGGTCACCAAACCTCTGCTTTGACTTCTTTCTCTTTTTAATTTTCATTCCTTCATCACTGCTGGTTGTTTGCTTTTTTAATTTTTTTTCTCTTTGTTGTCACTTGTTTACATTAATTTTCCAGAGATGGGAAAAAACAATTGACTTTTTCATTTTTTTTAAAAAGTGTTCTTGAGGTAAGAGTTATGCTCAGAACCTGGGGCAGGCAGCAAAGCTTTCAAAAGCATTTGAGAAATGAGGTGTGAGGCCAAACGCTGCCACCAACATCATAAACTAACAATGAAACAAAACAAAACAAATAAAATTGAGATAAATAGTCCAGGTTTCTGTCCCAGCTAAACCTCCCACCCTCTTTCCAACCCTCTGTCCTTTTCCAAAAACCACAAACGGAATGAAAAGGAAATAAAAGAAACTTGGCACATTCCCTCTTGCACCAGCCAAACGAAAAAAGACAGGTGTTGTACATTAAAAAAGATACTTCAAAAGCTTTTCATGCTTGCTGCCTGTCTCAAGTGCATTTAAATATATGTCTGATCGTTTACATTTTTATAGGAAAGTCATATTTGTTACACTTTATACAGGATCACTTCATTTTTGTCCTTTTTTAACCTTTTCACTTTTTTTTTTTTTTCTTTTGGATAATGAGTTGGTTATAACAATCTACAGTAAGGCTGCACAGGAAGAATGCTGTGTGTTTTATTTTTTTTTTATCTCTAAGAACCAAAGTATATAAAATGAGGTTTGATTCTAGCACCTTTTACAGTATTATTGGTGTTGTTCCCTTTAGGAAAAAGATAACTTCACATCTGTTCTATCATCTCTCTCTAGTTTCAGCAATACTTCAAAGGTAACAAAAAAAGGGGATGATTGACCCAACCCAGCAGTCCTTTGACAAGAAAACCTCTCCCCCCTGAAGTCAGGCAGAACTGCTCATGTGAGCAAAACCTTTGCCAGCTTCCCTCCTGCCTGCCAGCTAGGGCTGGGGTGGCAGCTTGTTTGGAGCAGCATGGAAAACCGAGCATCCAAAGAGGGGAAAAAAAAAAACACACCAAGATGCTGGGGCAGCTGAGGTGGAGAGGCTCGACAGCAGATGGTTTTGCTCAGGGTGGGTGGGGGGAATAACACCACTTGCCAAAAGGTGCAGAGGAAAGGCAAGGATGCTGCCCTGGGATGAGCCCCTGGGATTCTGCCCCACTGACCCCATTGTCCTCCTTCCACAGCAAGGGGAGACATCCCCATTCCCATGTTAGGAGGAAGATGTGGCCTGACAGCATCCACTGGGGAGATTGGGAGGAATTTTTATGATGTGAAACAGCATCTTTCACTGAGAGCGTTTCTGGGAGTTGGGAGAGGAGAAGGAAGCTGGAAACCGCCCCCCCCAAAAAAAAAAAAAAAAACCCCTGGGAAAGAGAAGCTCCTTGCCAAGGTTGTAATGTTTTACAGGACGTTGATTTCTGTTGAAACTGTTGGTTTCACTCGAGCAGTGTTAATCCTGCAGAGGAATGGTCCATTCCCCAGACAGCGGCATCAGAACCTCAATTTTATATATATAATTATAACTATAGCAATATATCTATCTATCTATATTTATATAAGTATACATTAAAGTCTTGTTACTGCACTGGCACCTAATACAGAGGAAAAGTACTGGCGTTGCTGCTGGATGCGAGTGGTTGCCTTGACTGAAGTCCTGTGAAGGGTGAGCACCACATGGAAAGGCACCACGAGGCTTTGAGAGTTGAAATGTTGCTGCCCTAACATAGCTATCATCAACAAAAAATAAAGAGCTTGGTGGAGTTAAGGAGGGCAGGTGGGGCCAGGCCAAATTCTGGCCTCGCTGATGACCAAAAAAACCAGTTTTCCCAGAAAAAAAAATACTGGGGTTTATGCAGGGTGGCTGATGGTGAAATTGAGACCAGAGTTTGGTATTTTAAGGGGCACGTTGATTTTGCAAGCTCTTATGTAGCTCTTTGGACACATTTTAACAGCCTTCCTAAATACAAATGGCATTTTTGTGCCATGAACATGCCTGCACCAATGGAAGAAAAGCAGGATTGAACTTTGAGGGCTCAGGGAATAATCTAACACTAAGAGGGCACAGCCTGCCATGGGCTGCCTGGCGGAATGTGCTGGATCCCTTCAGCTCCCACTAAACCGGGGGAAGTGGAAGGTGTTCAGCGAGTCTGATCTCATCCCTCTGCAGAGCCCTGCCCTGAAAATCTCAATCTGTCACTCCCTGGGAGCCCAGAGAATAAATTGTCCTGGACACAGGCAACAATTTTGATGGGTTAGCAGAAGATTTGCCAGGCTGAGGCAAGACATGAAACCTGTCTGGTTTTCCGAGGTCTTAGCCCACGCCTCTCATTCCCTCCTTACTCAATCAACATTTCCTCTCTGCTAAACTTTTGTGTTGTCCCTTGCTCTATTTCTTCTGCTCATGCTTAAGCACATTGCTCTGCAAGATGTAGAAAACAGAGGATGAGCTGGGAATAAGCCAGAGCACACCCTCAGAGCCCTCCTGCAAAACGAGAAATTGCCGCGGACACTGCCCATCCCCAACGGGGTCCCCATGTGTAAAGTCATTGCTTGGTGATGGAAAAAGAGAAAGAAGAGACTCGCAGGCACTCTATGCCAAGTTAAGAGCACAGGTTTTGCATCGTGTTGACACCTGTCAGCCCATCCCATTTGAAAATCCTGAGCTCTCCCGACAGCTGCTGACAAGCAGCCTTGTCCCCGCTGTCAGCGGCATCGCGCGGAGTCAAGGACAATGCCGACAAGTTTGGTGGAAATTTGGCTGGACAGAGAGGAGGGGCAGGACTGCCCCTGGCCACTTCTGGCCAGCTCAGAGGAGGGGTTGGTGGTAGCCCCCTGTCAGCCAAGAACCATGTGTGTGGCTTGCTGGCAGAAGCCAGGAATGGTGTTGGGACACCGCTGTGGGGGATAAATGGAGTTGCCTGCAGTGAGACTTGACATGGTTTTCCTTGTTCATTCATTCTGGGCATCTAATTTGGGTCCCAGTCTTTCTAGAATCCCAGGAAGGCTGACTCAGGTGCAGAAATGACCTAGGAAGGAGCCAGCCTCTCCCAGATGAACTGAAAATCCTTGATCCTAACTTGGATGGATGGGCATCTTCACCTGCAAGCCACGCTGGGTTGGAACAGCACTGGAAGGACAACCTCAGATGAAAGACCTGGGTTTGGAATGGGCTGAGTTTGGCTCATAAGGCAAATTCAAGGCATGGGCATGATCGAGTTTCAAGCTTAGTTTACAAAAAATGTACTTTTTACTAGGAAAGCTTAGGCCATTATTCCTGCCTGATGCACCTGATCATGAGGGTCTGGGGTGAGCAGAATTATTGTTTGGAATTTTTTCAACCAGGCAGGATTTAGGGCAGGAGAATAAGACGCAGGGAGGCCTGTGGCATGAACTCTTGAGAATGAACCTGAGGACTCATGTGCTCTTTCCACCTCTGCTGTCAACAACTCCATGGCCCAAGAGGACTGTGTTAAATCCTTGGTTTCTCAGTTGACTTCCCTGGATGCTTTCCACAGAGAGAAAAGAGCATTTCAGAGGATGGAGAAAAGCGCTTCCCAAAATCTTACTGTGACATTTCAGAAGAATCTGCCTGTTTGTGTCAGCTGAGCCAAATGAGGACAAAAGGAAGGTGATGTGATGGATTTGTCCTGCTCTGCCCACTACCACCATGGTTCCACAACACTTTTGATGTTAAGGTCTGGAAGCACATTGCCAACATTGTTTAAATAATTCTCCCATCACTTTTGTGAGGGAACCTTTATCCCTCCCAGTTTACAGATGAAATATGGACCAAAATCCCCCCAAAACTCCCAGGTTCAGCCCTGACAACTTATTTTTACCACTTTGTAGTGACTATGGAATTTTTTCTCCTTGAATAAGGTTTATTAGAGGAATCAAGTGCTAGAACGTTTTCCAGGTTTTGAGTGTTAATGAGTTCCAGTAGTGATTAGTCAAATTTCAATGTTTATGGGAAAAGTGGCACTTCTGCAATAAAAGTATTTAAATTGTGCTATTCTCTGTGGCTGTGCCAATTTTCCGGTACTATCAAAATTCACTAATCAAAAACACTCCTAGGATGACAGCTCATTTAAGAGGTTTCCATGGACTTTTAGGATTCCTTTCAATCAGAAAAGCTTGGCAAGAAGTGGGATTGACAAAGATCTTTAAATGCACACCTGGGGTAAGCGTGGCAGAGATCCAGGGGTGGAGGTGGCAATGGACTGACCATTCCCCTATCACTTGCCCTGGAAAACAGGCCAATGGCACCAGGGAACATCTTACACCTGCCAGCAGACACAACCCTAAAATCCTCTTGGCTTTCCCAATCAACAGCCCATGGCAGAGATGGAGAGAGAACATGGATCTTCGGCCACCATGATTTTCAAAATAAATCATAAAATATTCACACCACAGGAAGGGCATTTCCTTGCAATCAGAAAGTCATTCAAAGCCTCCAAAATAGAGATTCTTCCTGTGATGATCCTGTTTTTAGGGGAACAGCTCCACCATGGAGCATGCTGTCAGATTCCCAAGCACATCCCTATGAGTCTAGGACAAGGAACACACAGAAAACCAGGCAAGAACCTCACCCCACCTGTTGTCTCATGCTGTTTCCATAATGGGTGGCCACATCAGATTTAGTGGAATGGTCCAAATTTGGCCGCGTGACAGGAGTCACCAAACCAAGATGTGAAATAGTCCTTCCCTGAGTAAAAAAAAAGCACTTCTAAAACTAATTCCCATTCCTCATTGGAACAAAAGGCTGGAATGGTAAAAGTTTGCCGAGCAGAAACAGTAGCCAGAACCAATTTTTTTTTCTGATAGGAAAACATTTTCCACAGAAACCCCCTCAAGTTTTAGATCTATTTTGGGAGGGGATGTATTTTGTAGCTAATGGAAAACTTTGATATTCAAGGTAAAATCTCTTCCCTCTCACTCTCCCTACACAAAAAAGATGGGAGACAAAGAGATTTGGCTGTGATACCTATTTAGACCCTCCTTCAGAAAACACACATCACAGCTCTCCTCCAAATTACAAACTGCAATTACATCCAATTTAAGGCTTGTTTAATTGCTCGGATAGTTCTGGGAAGTCTATGGATAAGTGCAAACCAATCCACTTTCCCTACTACTTATCCATCATGAATTTGTTGGGCTGAGACAAAGATTTCAATGATTATTGAAAAGAACAGGTTACATGGGAATGGTGTGAAGCTGAAGAAATTTGAGGGGGTTGCTTGGGGAGCACTTTGTAATTTCTCCCACAGTGTCAGTTCACAGAATCACAAAATATCCTGAGTTGGGAAGGACCCACAGGGATCATGGAAGTCCAACTCCTGTCCCTACGTGGGATGACCCCAAGAATCACCCAGCTGAAGTCAATTCCTGAAGGAATTTCAGGCTACTGAAATTCCTCTGGGCTCCTGTCCCTGTGTGTACTCGTGTGCCCTCAGAAACTGAAACCAACCCCTCGAACGAACAGATTGCAGGTGTAATCAGCTGGCATTTGTCCTGGATCTTCCCTAGTTAGGAAGGAACAGTGTTTGCTTTTAGAGTGGGAGAAGGGGAGGAAAGGCGGGGGCGGCATGCAGGTGGCGTTCAGCTGGGGCTGAGGGGAGGGAGGTTCTGGCACTGGCAGAGAGTTTTATTGGTAAATACAGCTAGAAAGGAAAAATATGAGCTGCTTGTCCTTGTGACTGATGAACGGGAATGACATCTGGAGGCAAAACAATAATCATTTCCCTTTGAGTGGCATTTGGCATTTGAATTTTAAGGGCTTGAAATCAGATTTGGAGGGTTTACTCCCTGCAAAGGAGGGCCCCGTTTGCAGCGTGTGTTGACAGGGCTGTTCTCATTGCAGTGCTGATAGTGGTGAAAGGAGAAACCATCTCTTCCTCAGCTAAAACCAGGGATTACAAAGCCCCCATAGAGATCAGGGACAGGCTACACTCAGATGGCTCTTCTTGGAAAGATACTCCTACTTTTGCCCAAGTTTTGCCTGGGTTTTGACAAACTCTACACGCTCAAACATGAAATCTGTTGTCACAGTTGAAGAAAAAGACCAATAGGACCCTGTTTGGGCTCCCCAACACCAGTTGAAGTTACTGGGTTTAGCATAGATAGTGTAAGGAGGCACCTGGCCATCAGTGGAGCTCTATTGATTCATCCTGATGCTGTACTTGGCCCTCATGTTTGGTCAGATTTTGGCTTCCAAATTTCTTAAGAAGTGGAAGATCAGGTGGGACATCATTTCCTCACTACCTTAAGCTTCTGATGGTCTTTTAATTAAAAAAAAAAAAAAAAANAAAAAAAAAAAAAAAAAAAAAAAAAAAAAAAGGCGCCCCTACAAGGAATGTTTATTTCAACCCTGCTTGCAAATCCCAAATTGCTAGCACCTCTCACCAGGAATGACCTTCCTCATCTCGAAAAAGCCCTTTGGAATTCACAATGTGTTCATATATTAAAACATATATACTGCTGCAGTAACATGGCATGTATGCTCACCTATATTTCCACGGGACTGGGGATATAGACTCAGACATACATGTTGATTAATCCCTTTAATCCTTAAAATTCATAAGCACACCCTTCACTTCAGGCTCAACATTTAGTAGGAGGAATTCGCTCTTCCTGCTGTTTTACTCTCGCTGCCGAAGTGGGTCATACCAAAACAACTGGGTGCAAGCACAGCCAGGTGATTTCCCTGTTAAACAGCACAATTTCAGGACAATTAAAGGGTGATTTATCAATAATGTGAACTTATTGTCTTCTTCTTTTTAAAATATATATATATATATATAATGCCCTCATTACCTTATAGGCTATATCCTATTTAATTCCACGAGGTGGGCGACAATGAGCTTTGAAAGCAGTCTGCATCTACATCTTTTTGCCTTAGACTTGAGACTTTAATTGCTTTCAAAACCACACTTGCCCTCTCTCAGCCCTCTCAGTCCATCCCTGTTCAAGACACAGATGTGTGGTGCTTTTTTAGGACAAAGAGGGAATATCAGTTTGTTGGCCAGCATTTGGTTGGGTCAAACAAAGCAGTTAGCATAGCACCGAAGGAGTTACATTGCTGTTTTTTTCCCAACTTCAATGTTTTTTTTTTTTTTCTCTTTTTTTTTTTTTTTTTTTTTTTTTTTCTT
>VWZU01012299.1:482660-539089 GCA_013397095.1 Sterrhoptilus dennistouni
TTTTGGAACAGAAGCAGTAAAAAGAACCCAGAAGCACCAAGCTGAGTGCTTAAAACAGGGCAAAGAAACAGCTGGGGAGAAGGACGGGGAAGGAGCAGACCCAAAGCCAATGCGGATGTGCGAAGGCCCATCTGCAGGAGTGGGGGCTTCTAAATTTGCTCTGCCGCAGCAGGAAGATGTGCAGCTGCCTGGAAATTCAAGTGGAAGAGCCTGGCTCCTGTAGCCAGAAGATTTTGAACTCCCTCCCCATGGTGGATACGGAGAAGGGACAGGGAAGGTATGTGGCAGACCGAGCCAGAGCTTCCTTCTTGCTTCACACAAGGCAAGTCTTGGGCTAGAGAAGACAAGAGCCACCTGAAACACCCCACAGTGACCCCAAACAGACCAGACTCCACAGTCCTGACTCAGGACAGAAAAGGAGACCCAACAACAAAACCCAAGAGTTTTGCCTGAGTAAGGAGTGTGTTAGCAGACTTCACAAATCTTCTCTAAAAGGGAGCAGGGAGTCCTGCCTGGCACTGCATTCCCACAAGAGACATCGTATTGTAACGGTCAGGACACTTAGACAATCAAAACACCAAAAAACATCCCTAAACCCCAGGCTTTCTATCACATGTTTTTCCCTTCTGAATCATCTGACCAGTGGTGACATTTGGAGCAATGAACTGGATCCCTTCCCTCGTTCTAAAGTAAGTTTTCCTGCCTTGAGCTTGGGGCTCAACCAGGGATGAATCCACCTCGATGGACACGGAACCAACAGCCAAAACTCCCACAGGTGGCAAGGGAAGTTTTGCCTGCAGGAGGATGGTGAAGGCAGCCTGGTCTGGTCTCTCTAGATGTGGCACAGGTTTTTTCTCCAGGAAAGCAGGGACTTCGGGAAGAGTTGCACGGGAGCAGCATTGGGTCTATTTTATCCTTTCACATCCCACCTTCGCCCTTCACGTAAGGAAACAGTTCAAAAACTTAAAAAAAAAATTAAAAGCTACTGTACAACCAAGTAAACTGCAATTATTGTGCTGTCTTAGGCAGTCAAGGAACTTAAAAGGCAAAAACAGAAAGAAAAAAAAGATATTTTTTCACGTGTTTATCAGTTGAGACACTAATTTTCCCATGCCTACAAGAGTCCTCAGCAATACCAGCCTCCCAAATAAGGTCCAGGCTATTCCAAAACAGCGTGAGCAAATTTTTCACTGTATTCAGATGGAAGCTGATGACTGAAAGATTAGTGCACATTTAACCGTGGCTGATGAGAGCAACTTTTAAAGAAATTCAAGTATTCATCAGTAATCTGTTCGGTTCAGAAATACTTTTGTGATCTTTAGTTTCAAGTTTTCAGAAACAGCAAGGAAAAGGGAAAGGTCACCTGTTGTGTAAGAAAATAATATTGCAAATAGTGCTGTTACATTTGACCAGGAAAGCAAGGCTGTTCAGTTGGCGCACAACAATTTTCTCCGTTCCTTGCTTTTGGGGAGAGAAAAGATTTCAAATCACTTTCTCAAGACATGCACCAGAGCAGGTTTTCCTTCTGCATGTTGTAACCCACCCCTTCACTGCTCATCCCCCACAACAGCACAAACCCAGCAAGAATGAAATTTTCCCGGCGCACTTCCAGCACCTCTCACACACGTTAACTTAAGCCTCACAACACCCCTGTGAGGTAGGTAAATATTATTATACCCATGTACAGATGGGTAAACTGTAGGCACAGAAAGGTTAAATCACTTGCCCAAGGTTACACAGCAACTTCGTGGCAGAGCTGGGGTCAAAACCCAGGAGTACTGTCACCCAAAAATCTGCAATGACTTTTAGACCGTGGCCACTTTCTACACTCTCTGTAAGAGACCATCTGACAAACACAGCATTGCACAAATCCAATTAACTCCGTGGATTACAAAGTACCTGGCTTTCAAACAGTTGCCTTGCTGCATGTGTCCCAAAGGAATGGGGAGGGCACAGGAAGGTTTATGCTCTCAAATAATTTTTTTCTGTTTGCAGGGCTTGGTTTTGGTTTGGTTTCATTTTTAGGTGTTTAATATACGACAGGAAATGGTATCCACGTTATCTTATTGACAACATCACTTTCCAATTGGGTTCTGTGCATGTCTGAATACACACTGAGGTCCAGATGGTTTATGCAGATTTATTTTAATAGTCACCAAATTGCCTCCCTCCTCATCAGCGAAGAGCCAATGGAACACATGCAGCGATCCATCATCTCATTTTCCCATTTTTCTCATTATCCCACTGCCTGAGCCTCAAGTAAGGAACAAGGGTTGAACACAGGCAATACCCATCAGGAAAGCTCCTCCCTTTCTTCACATCACACCTCAACAGGAAAGAGTCACCACACCAAGTTATTCCCAAGTTCAAACACAACAGAACAATGAAGCGATTCTGAACGTGCTCATGGAGAATTAAGTGGATTGCAACAACCTCTAGCGGTACCCAAAGGTCTGGAAATGCGTTCTGCACACAGTGAAAGGTTTGCCCACGTCTATTTGGGATAGCCTCAAATCTCCTCGTTCAAACCAGGCTGAGATTCTCTGCACCAGAATACACCTGAGCTCCAAGGAAAAATAAAACCAGCAATCATAACCCTGGGAAAGCACCAGCCCCAAAGCCCCCAGGGCTTGAGACAACTGCCAAAAGAACAGCATGCAAGCTCCAGCAAGCAAAGGGTCCACAACGGAGTTCACATCATCCCTACTGTCCTACACCAGCCACCTCAGCTTCTGTGGGGATTGGCATAGACCTTATTTTGTCATGGTCATTTGGGTTTTTTGTTTTCTGGTGGGTTTTCTTTAGCAGGACCACATTCGATCTGAACAGAACCCAGAGAAAAGCAAACCCAGTAAAAGAAGGAAAAATCCTAGGAAAGCCTGTCTCCACAATTTTCCGCTGACTCCAGCAGCTTCCAAATTGTCTCCTGCCCAAGCTGCCCAGCAAGCAGGCACTAAAAGGTTTTGCAAATGCACAGTAGTAAGTTTTCCTTTTCAAAGCACCTCTGAGCTTCAACGAAATCATGCTGGACTAACCTCAGACCACATTTTCTTCAGGAGGTTTAGTCATGCTGCAGGTGTGCGGGTGACAGGTGTGACATGCAGGGCCAGGGGTGGGATAAATTGTGAAGTGAATCTTGTGGGTGCAAAAATATATCTGAAGAGCACAGGGTGATTGCACTCTGAAAGTCAACAGCGATGCTCCTCATGTGAGCCAGGTTTTAGCAGACCATTCACTAAAGCTTGGAATTAATTTTGCCCTGTTTCATCTAGTCAGCTTTAAATAAAAATGCATGCAAATGACTGCTGATTTTTGGCAGGTGCACAAAAGGATGGGGTGAAGCAGAGAATTAGCTCCAATCCCAAACACTGAAAATATATATATTTACACTTGAAATGGGTGCCTCACTTGCACTTTGCACTGGTAATTATTCACCATTGGCTCCTCTTCTGCAGTTCAGATTGGATTTGCTGCAGATGAAAAATGCCTCGTGTGGGTGGCAAAGCATGACAAGGGCATGGGCAGGGACCTTGTAATTCCTGTGTTTCCACTGTTGATTTGGTCTGGTCTGAATGATTCCTGTCTCCGAATTAGCTGCCTATGGATGTGTAACACTATCACAGTAAACATGCCATCCATCTGACATGGATGGAGGGATGGATGGGTTGACATCTGAGCCATAAAAGTGGCACAGTTTGCAAAACAACCTCAGCAAAAGGAACAAAGTGAACTGAAAAACAACTTGTCCATTGAATCAGGGAGAAAACAGGGAAATGCCAGATCAGAGCTGACATACTCCACCACGTCCTGCATCCTGGTCTGTGGCGTGGAGTTACATCTTTATCAGGAAATTAAGCACTTCCAGGATCCATTCTGGCCATGAAGCCAACGGAGTAGTGCTGGCCCCATCCTAAAATCTTCCACCCCTGATATGGAGCAGGTGCATCTAAACTGCCGAGTGGGGATGGTCCCTGGTCAATGCCAAAGCCTGGGCAAGCTGTGCCTGAGCCCAGGACTCCTTGGAGTGGATTAAAACCATGCCAGGGAAGGTTTGAACAATAACAGTCGGGATGGTGGAGCCCTCGTGCCTTGGCATTGCCCTGGCATGGCACAGTTGGCTGGTTTAGATGATCCCAGGGTGAATTCAGCATCACAAATGTGCCGGAGAAGTTGCCCACCGATCTTCTGATGTGAATAAATACAGGCTCAACCTTCTCCATGGCAGTTGAAAAGCTCCTCATGCAGTATCTTCTGGCCAGAAGGTGGGATATGGTATAAAAAAATGTACCAGGGAAAAGCTGGAGTTAAAATCAAAGCGAAACCAAAACAAGTCACCGACCATCCTGAAAAAGTGCACACCAAAAAAAATCAAAGGGCAAAGAAATAAAACAGGAGGAGAGGACAAGACTTAGCACTGGGATTAGTACCAATAGAGAGCTGGGGTAGTTTTCCACCCTGAGCTTTTGGCTTGGCAAAAGGCGCTGTTTGGCAACAAGATCACAGGTAATCCCAAAAAGAAATGGTCACCACCCCAAACTGTCCACTGGGAACATGTTGGGGGTAGTGGCAGAGCACGTGCTTTACGTTAAGGCTGTAATGAAGTCCTGGAAAAAGAAATAGTTCTTCAGGGATGACACAGGGCTCTCCCTGGAAATCCTTTGCTAAACTAAGATGCTGATGGATATCATTCAAAGAAAGGAGAAGCAGAGGCAGAGAGTTTATGCAAGTAATGACACAGTCTTAACTCGCAGTGGAGGCACCTGCCTTTGTTGTTATCCACACTACGAGCCACGAAGGAGGAGGACTTTGGAACAGGGATGTGTCAAGCCCTTGGTTAAGCTGGTTTGGTTGTGAGAAGTTTAGCACTGCATTGAGAAGTAAGGACACTTCCAGAGTGTTTTGCCCCTCCGCTCCTGGCACGGGGCGGAGGCGACGGCTGTTGGTGTGGTGGTGGTGGAGTAAGATCCCGTTCCTGAGGGAAGGCAGGCTGGAGTTGCTCATGAGAGGCAACACTGGAGGGTCTCCTCCTCCTGGCACCTGGTGACTGTGCCTTGGCTCGTTGTCACTGTCCTGGTGGGAAGGGTCTGGCTGTTCAATGGGGTCAGTGATCAGCACCACATTTCCAGACCTCGAGGTTGGTGAGTTTGGGGAGCAGGACCTTCTTACGGTGCTTTTGAAAACGAGAATGCCACCTCCTGGAAAAATGGTCCCTGAGGAACAGCGGGGCTGTCTGCCATCCATTCCTTTCTCATGCTTTTGCCACGGAAATGCAGATGTGAGGAGGAGAGCTCTTCATGCAGGGACCAAGGGGAGCCTTTACATGGGGAATGAGATCAAGGTAAGCCTACACTAACATTAAAGGCAAGTCAAAAGAAAGTTCTGGGAGGAGAAATGCAGGCCTGTAGCTGGAGGATGGGCACCTCTGTGTTTTTAGGACTCAGCAGGTGGGGACAGTGAGTTCACTTCACAAATTACCTCCTTTTATGGAGACATCACACTGATCAGGGGAAAAACGGGGTGAAATGTTAGTAGGACACTTGAGAAGGGACTGGCTGTGGGGCACAGACGATGGAGAAGGGAAATGAAAGCTTTTCACAAATATATATCAGTTCATGTATATATATACATATATATATATGTATTTATGTGCATGGCAAACAAGGGGCTGGGGAGTTAGATAGGGGATGACAAGACCAAATCCCTCCCTTTGCATGAAAATGTGATCATCACATTGGTTGTAATCAGAGCCCAGAAACATCTGCCTGAAATGGAGTTTGACTGGGAATTACAGTACCAGTGACAATTTGGCTTTGTATAAACTTTGCCGTGTGTCTATAGTTTGGCCTGAAGGAGTCCTGCCCTCCTTGAAAGGGACAGACACCAGTTAAAAGTTTCCTTTACAAAACAAAATGAAACAACTGAAGAAACCCCAATGTTTTCTCAGAACACTGCAAAGGATCACTGATTGAAAAAAATGTTTCTCTTCAGGTATATTCAGGCGAAGAAAGCATTCAGCTTCTTTAAACTGTTATATAAAATTGGTACTAGTTTCTTTAAATACTATCATAATTAAAAAAACCAACTGATTCCTGAAATTAAAAAAAAAATCATAATCATAATTAAAAAATATCCCCCCATGCTGATCTTCTCTTCAGAATAGGTCAGCATGGGAGTTCTGCACCCTAGACAGTTACAGTATTTCTGGAATAAAAAATTGCAATTACACACAGAAAATACTACAGCATTCACTTAAAAATATCTCATTTTGTTGTTGTTTTTTTTTCCCCTCCCAAGTAGAGGGATGGTGGGATTGAAAAGATGCCCTGAAACAGGAATATTCCTTTAAAGGAGCAATACTCTCGAAACGGAAAAAACAAAAAAGGCGTTGAATAGACGCAAACCTGGTGATGTAACTCAAAAAAATAAAAAACCCCAAGAGATTCCAGCACAGAAACAGAATCAGGATCGATGAGAATGTTCAGACACCCAGCGGGTTAATTCGGAAATGTCAAGACAACCCCACAGCCCTCGGTTTGGGCTTTGCCAGCATCGGAGGTGGCAGCATCTCCCGGCGGTGGAAGGCTAAGCTAAACCACGGCGCTCTTGCTACGCTCTTGGATTTCCTCTGGTTGTTGTTTCTCGCCATGTACTTACAGTAGAGGGTGACACGAGACAGTTTGTTTTTTTATCAGCAGTTCCCCACACGTAACCGAGTCGAAGAAATTTTTTTCTCAGCTAAATCACAACAACAACATCAACGAAAAATTACAAAAGCACCAAATCATCTCGAGACGTGAGTCAGTTTTACAGGTTATTACCATTTGAAGAAGTTTTTTGTTGGTTGTTTTGTTGTTGTTTGTTTTTTGTGTTTTTTGTGTTTTTTTTTATATCCCGACTTTTCATGTTTTGTTTTCCTTAAAAACAAAACAGAAACAAAACAAAAAATCAAAACCCAAAAATCCCCAAAATGGAACGAAGGATGCTTTACAATCACTTTAAGGCTCGCACTGAATGAGACATGACAGGTCTTACACGAGATTACAAATAATACATGTATGCCTTTCACAGCCTTAAAATGATACAGTAGGTCAAATTATTTTGCCAGTCACTGATCAAGTATTGTGCCTTTAAATTGACTCGCTTTTTGCTACCATGCTGAGTTTTATTATTACTGAAATAATTATTAGATATGTGGAAATGTACTTTTGGATCATGTTTTTGGTTTGTAATTTTGATAATTTCTCATTTTCCAGAAATCAAGGTGGCAGGCCTTATTCTGGGCTCAGACTGTTGGTATTTACTCCACTGGAGACAGTGGGGCTTTAGCACGAGTAGTTGTTGGGAACGAGATTAGATCCTGTATTTTCACACTGATCTGGTACAATCCCACCTCTGTACAGGGCCCATTTCCACGAGGAAAACGGTTCCGGGGTGGGGTCATCTTTATAACACAACTCGGTCATGGCTTGGCCCAATAGTGTTATAAATTCCTTGCCAAATTGTCTTACAGACCTGATTTTGTCTTTCAGCTTTTGGAAAAAAATCAAACTCTATTGGGGTTGTCTTGGCTTTGCTTTCTTATCTTTGCTTTCTTATCTTTAGACATTTGGAGGGTTTTTTTTTCTGCTAAATCCAGTAAGAGAAACTGGATTAATATTTTTTTTTCATACATTTCTCTCTTTTTGTTGTTGTTGTTAATTTTTAAAATTTATTTAATTTTAAGGTTGGCATTTCAGTTGGATGGTTGGTTTTTCTTTTGTTTTTTTCCTGGCATATAATCATCAAAGAGTTTTGCATGAGAAAGGTGACAGTACTTAATGAAACTCAGCACCTAAGGGCATAAGGCAGTTGTAGGTTTGTTTGTTTGTTTTTTTTTTTATTTTTCAATCAGCACCAATCCCATAAATAATGTTCTACACTTGGTGTACGGTATAAAACTGATGTGGAGATGCCTCCTTCTCCACCTGTGATTCCTAGGTGTGGAAGTTGAAATACTGTTTCTTGTGTGTAAAAAACAAAAGAAAAGTTTTTCTTTTTGTTTTTACTTACAAAACATAGAGAATATCTTTTTTTTTTATACATACAGCAACCAGAAAGAAAGCTTATCTGAAGGTTTGTGTTTGTTTCATGATCTGTGTTTTACCGTAAACAAAAATAAGGTCCCCTCTTTTACTTTTGCTTTAAGGAGCTTTAAAGTGAAGATTCATATTGTAGCAACTCATATAAGAGAGGTCCATCTCTATACCTAATACCTACAGCTGTGGGGGTGACATATTGGAGGATGTTGATAGTTCTTCTTAACCTCCTGTCTACAAAATGAGCATCCCAGGCAGGATATCTTTTTCTTGGGATGTCAATCTTAATGAGAGGCCCCTCGGGGGGGTAGGGTCGCCCAGATGGAGTAGATGGTACCATTGCTCTCACCTGGAAAACGGGCAAGCAAGTGTCAGCTGTGAGTTCCTCCTGTTGCTCCGTGACCGCTCTGGTGGGCGTAGCCTGGGCCCCCCGGTACCCAGGGGTTTGGGGCGCCATGGGCTCAACATCGGGGGGCAAAGGAATGCCCCAGAGCAGCTCGGCGCAACAGGAGCTGGCAAAGATCTTAGCTCTTGGCCCCATGGGATGCAGCACACCATAATATAACAGCATCAAAGCTATCCCAGCAGCAAAGCTAAGAAAGACACAACACAGTGCTGGCACGGCATAGGAGTCAGTGGTGTCGGGATCTCTGTAAAAATACCAAAGGAGCGTCAAGGCAGCGTTCTCCGTCAGGACCACCGTGTAATACGCAAACATTCGGTATCGAGTCCGCCCTTCCTTGACATTAAACCAGCAGAAAATGTACACAATCCCTACCACCATGTTGAAGAGGATCTCCTCCCACTTAGACATGCAGAAATCTGTCCCACCATGGATGATCCAGAAAGCCATGGCACACCAATGGACCACTACAAAGATCCCAAAGTAGAGCTGGAAGATGGAAGCAAAGAGAGCAAAAGAAATAACTCGGGATGAGATGGTGAAGAGGCGCCAGAAGAGATGGATGAGGGCCCCTCTGTAGCTCATACTCTTCTTGTCGTCCCTAGAGTCCCGAAGAAGCTTGTGATAGGAGGCTAGCACCCAAGCCAGGGACATCAGGGAGGCCACAGAGGACACACCTGCCGGAAGACACACAGATCCACTGAGTTAGACAGGAGCTTTGGTGGAAAACATCATCTGCTCACTAAATTATTGCATCTGGGGCAGGCTCGGGAGCCTGAAGGTTCAACTCACGTCAGGTTGTCCTTACAGTCTGGAGGAGAGAAATACAGAGATATCAGTGTGGGAATTGGAAATGGAGCCATATTCAGGAGTTCTCTGACTCCTTGTCCTTATCTTCCTGAGCCACTGGATTGGCCACCCCACCCCAGCTGTTCCGGTAGGGAACAGCTCTGTGCTCATCCTGACTGGATCCACATTTGAGAGTTTGAAATCCAGATCCCATCTAAATGCTGAAGCCCAAGTGCGAAAGTTACTTTTATGGAGAGCAGAATCTCTCTTGGAATGCACCACAGTAAGAGCAGGACACCTGTATTCCCTGCAACTGCACGGATTCTTTTTAAATTCTAAAATATTTTTATTTAAGCAACATTCCCATTGATTCTCCCTTACTCAAAAACCTGCATTTGCCTTCTGGAAAAACAAGGTTTTTGTCCCATGCAGATAAACATATAAATCCAGGGAGCATCAAGACTCATTGACAGCCTCAAAAGAGTCCCAAACCAAAGGATCTGATGTCTCCAGCAAATCCCCTGCCTTGTTTCCAGGATGGACCCAAGAGCTACTGGAGGTAGCTCTTCCGCAGTCTTGTCTCCTGGCTGGAGCACAAATCCAAGTCACAGTCATGGCAGGGACAGCAGAGCCTGCACTGGGATCACCTTCAGCTCCCAACACATCCCCCTGCACCCTGACACGGGACGGAACACTTCATGATATTCCAAAGGGACCTGGTCTTATTCTCCATCCCAACCAAGACTTAAGCAATTTATTTCTTCCAGAAGATAAAATAGTGGCCCCACCAAACTTGAGAGGCTTTAAAAAAAATAATTCCATTGATTATCACAAGGGTAAACTGAATGACTCATGGAGCAAAGCATCACAATAAAAATTAAGTGAGTGATTCCTGGGAAAAGAAAGAGCTGTTGGCATCTTATTCATTTGTCCTCACTGCTGCTCACTCGACAACTGTTCTGCAGGTGAGGAAACAGATGATGGACCAAAATCCATATTTGGGAAGCTCAGTAATTTAGTAGCTATGGTTGGATTTAGCCTTAATCAAAGATTTATTTGGGAATATTAGATAAAAGTCCGAAGGAAAAACTGCTAATGGTTCCAAGCAAAACAATGAGAAATGCCCCTCCATCTCTGATGTGTAACTGAGTGATAGGTCCAGGTCTTATTTGGCTTTTACTTCTTTAAGAAAATCCAAGGAACGTCTTGCTGCAGCTGCTCAGAGTTAAAAAGGTAAAATGCCCAAAACCCCTAAATTTCTTTTTCTCCTGTTATTTTTTCTCTCTGCTCACAGGGGCCTGGCTTCCATGGGAATGCAAATAAAGTCCACTGACTCCTCAGACCTCACTCTATAGAATTTATCTTGGTTTTGAGGAGCCCACCCCACAGGATGGCAGGGTCAGATTTCCCTCCTTCCAACCTATCCACGTCTGGAGGAGAGATGATGGAGAAGAAGGCCAGGAAGGATGGCAGACTCCAACTCTTCCCTCACTGGAATTCTCACAGCCTGCAAAGTCCACCAAAACTACACCTTTTCATCAGCTCTCGGGTTTCCCTCTGAACTCCTTGCCTTTGGGCTCAAATGTGCATTAGAATTTCAGACTGAATTTTAAAAAGCAACAAACAGCAAAGCAGTGAGAGCAGTGGCCTTATCCAAGAGGGAAGCTTTAAGCCACCACCTTTAAGAAAATCAGTTTCTAAGTCCTCACTAAGAAACATTTGCACGTAGGACTTGGGGATTCCAGCCACAAACTCGCAGAATGGCTGGAGTTGGAAGGAAGCCCTGGAGATCATCCAATCACTCTGCCAAGGTAGGATCACCTGGAGCAGGTGGCACAGGAACACATCCAGGTGGGTTTGGAATGTCTCCAGAGAGGGAACTCCACGCTCCCCCTGGGCAGCTGTTCCAGTGCTCTGCCACCCTCAGTGTAAAGAAGTTCTTTCTCATGTTGAGATGGAACTTCTTGTGGTTTATTTTATGGCCACTGCTCCTCACCCTGTCAGTGGGCACCTCTGCAAAGAGTCTGACACCATCCTCTGACACCCCTTGGAGGCATTTGTATGGATTATTGAGAGCCCCTCTCAGTCTTCTCTAGACTGAACAGGCCCAGCTCCCTCAGTCTCTCCCCATAATGGATGGAAACTTCTAAGTATGAGCAGCCTCATACTCAAGCAGATGTAGATTAGATTCATTTTTAACCTACCAGATGAGTTACATTTTTAGGTAGACTTTATTAACAGTTTTGGAAGGATGAGTCATGCCACAAAGTTTTGTTATGTGTATAAGCACTGTTTGTTGCACTGTCTCTTGGTTATTCAGTTTAAAAACTTTAAATGATTAGCAGGGAAAAAATATGTCATTTATTACCTTATTTTAGTGCTGTTTTACTAGAAACTTGTGCAGCATTAGCTGTACCTGTACAGGGAAACTCAAGGAGCACCAACCCACAGGAGACAGATGTGTCACCCTGGATTAAAAATGTTTCTGTTGGGCTCATTTATTCTAGAAAAGAGAAGGGAATAAAATCCACCTGAAACAATCCCCCAGTTTGCACATAAAGGCTTTACCTAATGTTTTCAGGGCAGAACCCTCCACTAATCACAGCCTTTGCTGCAAATTGCACAGAGCTGGCTCAGGGAGTTGAGTCACTCGCACGGCACCCGGGCTGCTGACAGTCATCTGAACGTCTCCTCCAGCCAGCAGAGAGAGGCAGACACCCCCAGAAAGTGATTCAGCCTGTCCTGACACCCGTGTGTGGGACAGGGAGGGGTTGACTCATGCTCCCAAGGTGTCTGACTCCATCCCTTGCCAGGGGACAGTCAGGCGGGATGAGTCCCTCCGCCCCGTACAGAACAGCTCATTGTCTCTTCATCTGCACCAAGATCTGAGGGAGGCACTGAAGGATCTCTGGGCATTTTGACATATTTTTTTTCTGTTGTTTAAAAGTTCACAAATCTTGTGTTGAATGTGAATTTTGGCATCCTGGTGATGAGCAGGATCTGGACCTTGGTGTAAGGGGGGAGATGTGTAGGTGGATGTCAGCAGGAACCATGGAGTAATGTAAAGACTTTTATATCACTCTTACTTCTTACTATGTTGCCGCAGAAATTATTCCCTGACTTTTTCACACAGATCTCAATGACACAGCACTTTTGTCATCCTGACCACAAGTTTCTAATTCCCAACTTTCCCTGTGACTTGTAGCCCGTGACATCTTCATACAACTTAAAATTCTCACAGACTGTGGGATGAACTGTCCCTGTTTTTCCTCCTACCTTCTCCACACCTTATTTCTAAGCAACTGCAGAGATCTCTTCAATTATAACTGAAACAAAAAGTCCCGAAAAGTTGGATCACATGAGCAGTAATTGTTTATTTTGATTCTGACTCTTGCACGTGGTGACTGACAAACCTTTGTGGAGCACGAGTAGGTTTCAACTCCCTCCCAAGGTTTGTTTATCAAAGGGATGAGGTTGGGTAAACACTGAAGTCACTTCAAACAAAGCCCACTCCCACTCTTCCCACTCTGTTCTCAGTCTTGGGAGTGGAACATCCCCACCATGCACAACCACATCTCTGTAGGCATTCTTAGCCAGGAGCAAATCAGCTCCTATGGGGCTGGAAGCCTTGTGGCCGTAGCTCTGTGTCCCACCTGCCCACAACGAGTCAGACTGGCATGGATTGGGATTCTCTTCAAACCTCTCTGCCCTAGGGAAGCCATGAGTGATGCACAGGTCGAAGTCAGCACCATCAAAGAGTCAAGTCCCTGTATCTTGCATGACACAGCACAAGAAATTATTCCCCAGATTCCTTTAGGAATGAACCCTGAAGTCCTTGCAGTGAGACATCTGCTCACCTACATTCAGCATGGGGAGGTAGGGCTCTATGATGTCCCGTTTGACAGATGAAGCATCAAGATTTGAAGGATTTACCCAAGGTCTCATATAAAATCCAAGCTAAAGCAGGGAACAGTTCTCCACATCACAGTGTGCTTGACAAGACATTTCAGACAGGATTCAGCTCCTAACGTAGAGACTCACCCCAGGGTGTCCATGGTTAAATGATGTCTCTTTGCTCAAAGGAGGATCAAAGCTTAGTGCAACCATCACAGGTGGGAATCCAGCAACATTTGAGACACTTTAGGATATTCCAGACCACTACGTGGAGCTGGTAGATGTGACAAACTTGCATACAGAGGACAGGAACATTTCTGAACTGGGAGCTGGAGTGAAGGAAGGCACTCAGGGCACTTCAAATGACACCACCTGAGACTCAAAAAGATTCTGCCTTTCTCAGGGGAGCTCATGATCCCTCTTCAATGAGAAACACATGTGGCACAGAGGCTGTGCAACAGGAAATGGCACAGAGAGATGAGAAAGCAGTGGGAAATAAGGCAGGTGTATAAAAGTTAAATTTCTGAGAATGTCAGACCAAGGAATAGATCCTCTGAGAAAGGGAAACAAGAGCTGTTGCTTTGGATCATGAAAACATGAGTGGACTTGAGTACAAAGCAGGCAGTGATCTGATACCAGAGGAGAGGAGCCTGAACAACTCTGAGTTCAAGGGAAACTGCTGAAGCTCACATGAACACCCTGACTTTCATCCTGGTTTGGTTTTCCTGCTCTGATTCCTACCCATGGTCCAGAAAAAGAGAAGGTCATCTCAGATTTGTAAAAAGGCTCTTTGGGAAAAAACCCCATCCACATGAAAGAACCAAAGCAATGACTTTAAATTGCCATGGCTGCTTTTAAAGCCTAGGAACAAAAACAGTGCAGGGAAACCCATCCCTGTCTATCTGGCTGTGCAGTGAGGCAGGGTTTTACAACCAGTCTAGTAGAAAAAAAAAAAATAAATAACACACACACAAATGAATATTTAAAATTAACAATATACCTATTTTGGCCTTACTTAATGTTGTCCAGCTGAGGAGAGAGGATTTTCACTAGGGGCAGGTACAGGTTTCATCACAAATCCAGCTGCCCATAATTTGGATGCAGCTGCTGTAGCACATTCCCTGAGTATTTCCTGTGGTGCCTGTCCCTTTAACATTGAAAACGATGCCTAAACAGTGCTCTATTTCTTTTTCGACATTAATTCTTCTTAAGACTCCACTAAAACAAAATGGGAAGATACCAACATCTCTCCCGGGTGAGCAGGATGGCAAATATTGAGCGTGACATGAAACCTTCCCTCAGCCCCTGAGCAGAGGCAGCTCTTGCTTAATGCCACGTGCCACGTTTCAGTTCATCCCCATCCGTCCCTGGCTGCTCAGGCCCCTGTGCTGTGAACCCTGTTATCCTGTTTTCCCCTTTGGGTAGCATGTTCCTCCCCCAAGCTCAGGAGGAGACGAGGAACAGGCTTTCATTTTGATGCACACAGAGTGAAAATGCAATTTTATACACACAAAAGAGATCAAGCCAGATCCTGCTTTCGTAACGACAGGGCCTGAAAGTCACTCTCCCTTATTTTTTTAATCTGATTTAATTTTTTTGTGGCAGAGTAAAAGAGGTCAGAATCAGACCCCAGGTCTGATTTTCATTGTTTCTTGATAGATTTTGATGTTTGATCTTTCTTTATTCTTCCCTATCAGAGGAGGGAATGACTTGTGTCTTTTTTTCCTTTATTTTCCCTTTTCATTTGTCTCTTTGAACATGGAAAATTATGGAACATTGCCAGTTTATAAATAGTAAAGGGCTGCACAGACCATTTTGCCATTCATTTTCCTCACTGGATATCAGGACACAAGCAGTTTCTGCAGTGTGCCACCAGTCCAGCATGGCAGATGAGAACTATTCCACCTATTGTGAACGTGATGCAAAAGTCTGACCCAGGAATGGCCTCCTCACATTTATGTGGCACCTCTGTGCTCTACTAAGAGCTGGAATTACTAGGGATGAAAATCCAGATTTTGACACTGGGGAGACTGGGAAAAGACATCACACCACTGTCCTGTCCTTTGCTGTTTTCTAAAGGAAAATATTTTGGTTTCATCAGGGTGAGTTTCACATCCTCAGCACCTGGTCCCTTGCTAGGGAGATCCTCTGGGACTTTCGTCCAAGGGGTATCACATCTCCATTGTCCTGGATCCAGCTCACCTGGACACAGCATCACCATTCCATAAGAAATAGGAAAGTGCTGATGACTGGGAAAGGCAGGAAACAAAACTAAGTCCTTTCAGGGACAGATTTCCAAGTGGGTTGCGATAACAAGGAAGTCTTCTACCACCAAATCCCACTGGAATCCCACACAAGGTTGGTGTTGAGTTTCTGTACAGGATAGTCCATGTCCAAACTGACACAAGGAGACCTCTTCCACCTTAGACCAGAGGCACATCTGTGCTCCCAAACCTTTCACTGTGAGAAAATCCATGCCAGGGCAACTCCACAAAATCTCGCTGGCACGGAGAGCTGCCCTCCCACCCCTCGACACTGAAAGTCTGGTTCAGGTCCTGAAATGCTGCTTCCTAAACCCTTTTCCTTTTGCTAAATTAAGCTGTCCTCAGTGACCTCAGAAAAGCTGAATCCCTTCTTAGTCCCTCCTCCAGCCCACACCTCAGCCCTGCCTTGAGGAAACATCCACAGGGTCACCAGGGATTGTGTTTCCAAAGGCTTTGCTTTCCTCCCCTTTCATCCTGCTGCCTTACAGCTGTCCCCAGTGCCCCCTTTTCCCTGCTTCAGGAAGGAGGTGACTGGCCACACTCATCTGATCTGTGCTCTCATTATCTTGAGCTGCTTCTGTCGTGTCTCCTCCTATTCATGTCCTCTGTGAACTCGGGCACTCCAAACCAGCTCCAACCCTGCAGCCATCGAGTCTTGTATCTCCTCCTGGATGTAAGCCAGACACTGATCCTGCTGTGAGAGGCACGAGCACCCCGGGCCAAGCAGAGATGGGATAATCCACCCTCTGTTTGGGATTGTCCTCGAATAACCTCAGTGAAGTGTCAGTCTCCTGTTCAAAATGTTGGCCAGTGCCCACCACATCAGGACTGGCAAAGCTTCCCCACTGCTCTAAACCCTCTGTAGGAAGATGTCCTGTCCATCATGGGCCTCAGTGTTTATTTCACGCCAGGAATGCTGTCTGAGACATGGGATGAGTTGTCTGGAAATGCCTCTCTCTCTCCATTGACTCTTCCTGGTGAGTCATGGAATGGTTAGGGAGGGAAGGGTCCTTAAAACTCATCTTGTTCTGAACCCCTAAGATGGGTAGAGACATTTTCCACTCTCCCAGGTTGCCCAGATCCCATCCAACCTGGCCCTGAATACTTCCAGGGATGGGGTTCAAATGGAAATAACTGGTTATTTCAAACTGAAATAACCAAAGAAAAACATGGTAAGATGAACAGGAGGTGACAGGGGTTTGGCATCCACCAACTCCCCACAAGAGCTCAGAGGGGAACACTCTCATCAAGGTGAAGAGAGGAGAAATGAGGATTGCTGAATCCTGTTCCTGGCCCCAAGGTGAGCAGAATAGCCCACAGTGGCTCCTGCAGAGCAGAAGTTGACAGACCCAACATGATGTGGGCATATTCAAGTGGCACAACACAATGAATTTATACCACTGAAGGCCCAACAGGTAAAATAAGCCCCCAAAACCCTTCTGATGTGAGAAGGGTGCCATGGTCAGTCAGAGGATATCCAGACAGAGCTACCAACATCCTCAAGTGGTAGGAGAAAGACAACATCCCTCTGTTACATCATAGAGAAGAAGGCTGGTCTCAATAGACACAGCATGTGTGTACACAGCATGAAAATCCACTTTTGCTTTTCATAACAGCCTTGCCCCTTTCCCAGGATGATGAACTGAATAGGTATCTCAGGTTTTACCTATTTATGTAGGGAAATAAGCTGCTGACACCTGTTCCAGAGCTGGAACATTTCTGGCAGCACTTAGGGGAAATCTCAGCCCCTGCATAAGCAGAGGTTCACAAACAAGTCTCAACTCACTTGGCTGATTGGGCTCTTTGATCTTGTGTGGTGAACTGTCATCCCAGACTGGCTCATAAAAACCATCAGAGAGGAGAAGGACACATGGGAAAAGAACCTGGTGGTGATATCTGTATCCCAAATGAGAAACAGGATTATTTGTTGACCCTGAGCCCAGCTGGCTGACAGAATCTGCCATGCCCATCCTGTTAAAATCCCTCAGGAGTTCTATCCAGTCTGCCTGATGGGAATGGTTCCTGGACTATGTGGGTTTGTTTTCTCATGCTTGGGAAAGCTTTGGGAAAGGCCTGGCAGGCAAAACTCTACCAGAGACCAATTTAGCACAATCACCTGAGTGCCAGTACTTGGGCTCCAACACTGTTTGTGTTACAGGTATAGAAAAAAATCTGATCACAGTCCTCTGTTTATTACAACCATGGTGGTATAATCCCTTTCATCATGTTAAAAATAATGTGGAAGGCCTTTGGCTCAACTCTTCAGCACCTGGAGACGAAGCTTCTCATATTATCAGATTTTCCAGGCTGGGCAGAGTAAATTAGTCCAGGTGGTTGCTGTGTCTGGACAGCTCTGGGGAGCCCAGGCATGGCAGGTAGAGCTTAGGTAAACTGTAATCCAGATGTGGGGACAGCTTTCTGCCAGAAAAATGTTATTTTAGCAGGATAGGGTAATCCTTCCAGGAATCTGGTCTCAGCTATGCTCCCAAAATTATGCCTGAGGAAAATGTCAGTGTGAGTCCATTGGTAGAATTATTGACAAATTCTGCCTTCTGCAGAGGAGCCTCTTCTGAAACAACTTCATCCAGCCACCAGAGCCTCTGATGGGACTCTGACAACAGAGTTCAAGGAAATGACAACACACAAACTCACTCTTCAGGGGGAACAATGCATGACTGATGTCAAAGAATTCCATTCAGGAATGTAGAGTGAATTTGGTGATTTGACTCGGACCTAAAGAAGCTGGAGGCAATCAGGGAACAGAGAGACACACACAGTCTTGCTTTTGCAGTTCCTGTTGGCGTGGCATAAATGATATAAAAGTATTTATAACTCAACACTATTTAGTTTGAAATGGCTCTTCCATTTTGAAGCTTCCCCTAAATGTTAAGAAAATGGAATGGGAAGAATTTGCTGTTTTCCTTTCAGCAAAAGCAGATTTTTTTTCTCGCTGAAAGAACCCCCACTTCAGCAGATGCTGAAGGATGTTTATGTAGAACAGTCCTTTCTTTTGGGATTTTTGGAACCAGAATTCTTATTAGTCTTACTGACGGTGTTTTTAATGTCAGAGTGGGGCTGCATGGATGGTATTTCCAATTAGAAGAGCTGCTGTTGTCACTTAAATTGGGGTTCATGTGGACCAGTAAGGCACATTGCAGCAGCAAGGACTCAAGTGCCAAAATCTCTCTAGGATCTTCCCACCAGGTCCAAATTCTGCATCTTCTGGAGATTATGAATCCCACAACCCCCTGACTCTCAGGTGAGCAGGCACTGAAGCTGATAGAGACACTCAGAACCAACAACTGTGTGCCTCTCTGTCTTCTAATGACCCACAGACATGAAGGAGAGATTGTCTGCTCTGAGCTTGGTCTAAATCCCTCCAGGCACCAATCACCTGGGTTAATTCTGCATTAGAAATGTGCTGGGAAAGCAGCAGCCAGGATTTCCCGGCCACAGATTAGCTTGTTTGGAAATAGAGCATGAGAACTGCTCTTCGTGTCTATTTTTGTCAAAAGCTGCATGAATTGCCACTCTTTTCAGGCCGAGGTGCCCTCTGCACAGTCATCACTGTAATTATAAAGACTTTTGAGTTAAATCCCCGTTAATCTGAAGCCTTTAAGTGCTGTCTCAGAATGACACTGAAAAAGAACCCCCACCTGAGCCCCTAGAAGTGAACAGCCACAGATGAGAGGATGTGAAGCTCCTCGAGAGACCCCAAGAGGTTTCACTGGAAATGCTCCACCAGGATGTTCTGACAACACCTCCAGCAAGGGCAGGATTTAACTCTGTGCAAACAGAGCAAAATCCCTCTTTTAGCCAATGTTAAAGGGCAGAGGAGCCACACAAACCTGGCTGAACCTGACAGGAACACAACCATCTCTAGAAACTTCCAGTGCTATTTCCTGCTGAGAATTTAGTTTTTGTCCCTTAGTTAATTAAAATAGTTTTTCTAGAACAACAGGCACAAAACTCCCACACCAAACGTGGTTACTTCAACTGGTAAGAATAAGAGAGCAAAATCCAAGAGGGGTTTTCCTGGAGGAAAAAAAAAAATCACATTTCACATTCAACAGCTGATTCTTTGTGAAGGGCACTTTAGTTACAACTTCTAGTGGCCAATTCTCTGCTAAGATTTTTGAGTGTATCAAATCCAGCAGAGCTTCTTCCAGTTTGAATCCTGAAAATATCAGAAGGAGCCTCCTACGCTGAGATTTTTCACACCTAATGATATTTGAACTCTACTGTTAGAAACACTTAGAGGAGAAACATACCTTAAGGAACTACTGGAATGCACTGAAATGGTGAAAAAAACCCCACCAAAGTGCTTTTGCTAAGAAAAACAACACACGGCTCCATTTAGCATAAAATCTTTTCTCACTCATTTCTATCTTCTGAGTAGGGATGGTTGGCATGAAACAACAGGACTCCACAAACATGGACAATATATGTGCATTTTAACACTGAAATCTGGCAATTGTTACAGAACCTCTATCTTGTTACTCTTTATTTTGTTCTGTTTTAATTTGGATGAGGATCACAGCCATTGGGAGAGATGTAAACCTGCCTACCACAAGTCGGAAGGATGTTGTAAACCTGCAAGTGGGGGCTAAAATACTCTGAAAAAGAAGGGAGAGACACCTCAGTGCTGGAAAGGAAAGCCCAAGGAGTTCCCCTGTCTGCTTTGGAGGGCAACCACAAGAATCCCTTTTTCCTTAGCACAGATCTGGGGCAGCTTTGGAACCTGTGCCCAGAAATCAGTGACAAAGCCAAGCCTAATTCTGTTCACTGCTGTGTTCTGTCCCAGCCTCTGAAACAGGGTGGCCGAGAGTGCTTGGTGGGAATTGTTCTTGCCATCACCTGAGCCAAGCATGGGAATTGTTTGAGTTGGTGTTGGCTGCCAGGAGCTAAAAATGTGCCAAGGGCTGTGCTGATAAAGTGAAGCAGAGAATGAACAAGATCTGGTGGCTGTGCTCATGTCCTCATGTGTTTTGGTTTATCAGCAGGGATGAAACCCAACAGACTTGTCCCCAGATTGGGAAAGCAACATCTCCTGCCAGGCCTCTGTGAGGGAAACCTCCTGCTAAAAACAAAGCTCCCACAGGCTGTTCCTTGGAGATGAGACATCATCGAGGAAATGCTTCAAAGGGCCTGTGACAGCACCAAACAGGGATCCTGCTAACCGCCTCTGGTGGATGGCTTGGCCTGGACACAGAAAAAACCTGCAGGCAATTAGGGAAATAACTTAATTCCAGGTCTGGGAATGATTTGGCTTGATGGGAAATAGGAAGGGACCCAGTTCTGGCCACACTCCCTGGCCAAAGAAAGAGGTCTCCATCCAGAGATGTGTCAACAGTGCACACTTTGTAACCTTATGGTTTATAAACCTCTGATGTCGTTTGGGGGGCATTTGGTGGAAATGCCTCAGCACAATCCCAGAGGAGGGGACTGGTCTCTGGAAAAGAAGGAGCGTCTCAACATTCCTGGAGAGTACACAGGGCTGGCATCAGTGAGGCGAGTCTGGCAGAGTGTTCCTGCGAGGGGGAGTGACAAAGTGACAAAAACGGATGTGGTACAGCTGGTGCTGTCTCACAGTGGGGTGGCTGAAGGCACCAGGGACACTGATTTCCAAGGATAACAGCAGGAAACTCTTCCTCCCTTTGCTTCCCACATTTTGTACACTCTGCACAGACCTATGTGATAGGTATCAGGTCAGAACTTGGGGTCTGGACATTAAGTTGTTCTCATTCTGGATTATCTCCTGGGTCTTTTTTGCCTTTTGCAAGCATTTTTGGGACCTTGAGGTACATCAGACAGGGGCTCCTGTGCCTAGTGGCTGATTCCCCTCTGTGTGAAGACATGGATGTTCTGAGGGCACTGAGAGCACGAGGTTAGTCAAATGCCACTTTGGACAAAAGCCATTTCAGGAGATTTCTACTGACTCAGTAATTTTGCTGCATGCCCAGACTCAGAACTGTCACCCCAAGCTAATCATTAAAAAACAATTAATGGTTTCTGAAGCGAGAGAATTCTTTCCTTCAGAATTCATCGATTTTGAGTTGCATCAACCTGAACTGCTCCACCTCCATCAGGGGCAGAAGCAAAGAGCAATCCCTGCCCAGCAGGGAAAAATCCTTTCCTTGATTTGTTGCACATCCCAGAGCCTATGAGCTCTCTGTTTATCTGCACTCTCCTAGATGCCTGACAATAATCCTGCACTAGAGCAACCTGAAGCTAAAAAGAATTGAATTCCCATGTATTTCACTAACCAACAGCACCTTTTCCATGCTCTAATCCCAAACTTCCCATGAGAGGTGTATCTCCAGAAAGCCTGCAGCATGGAAAAACCCAAAAAAAGCCTGAATTTCCTGCCTGGAATCTGCTTGACAAGAACCCAAAGAACTTCTCTCCATGCCTCAGTTTCCTGGCTGGCCCCCAGCTCCCGGGAACAGCATGAGCTAATGCTTGTTGTAGTGCTCTGATGATGTAACCCCTTTCCCAGTTATTACCACAGTCTGACAAAGCCTAAAATTGGCAGCACTGGCCCCCTGCCAGAGCTGTCCCGTGAATGGTGACTCATCTCTCCTGGCTGTGCCACGTCCTGTGTGTGACGGTGACACGTGGAACGGAACAGACGGGGAGGTTTTTTTATCAGCACTCCAAAAATAAGACCCAGAGAGACATGGCAGGGTGGTGGTGGACAGAGAAGCTGCAGGCGGGGATGGGTGGAGGGATGATGCCTCTCTTTGGGTTGGCTCCAAATCCCATTGGAAAAAGGAAAAAAAGAAAAAGCTGTCCCTGGCTCCGAGGGCTCCTGGATCTCACCGCGTTGGGACAATACGGCTGATGATGGGACAAGCTGTCCCATGCCAACGTGCCTGAGGCTTGGCCTACTCTCAGCATGCCAGAGCAAGGCGTCCTCAGTGCCACTGCCAACTGTGGAGATGGCTTTTTGATGCTGCTGGGAGCTGGCCTGGGACCAGAGGCTCCTTTCCAGCAGGGCACCAAATCGCTCCCTGTCATCCGGCTTTGGTGGGAAGGCAGGAACAGAGCCATATGCCCCAGCCTGGCAGAGCACTGGAGTCATATGAGTGGCCTCCCAGGCGAGCTGCTCATGAGTTCAGAGCTATCTGGGCCTCCTCAAGCTGCTGGTGAACATTTAAAGGGGAAACTGTGGTTGAGTCAGGACAGATTTTTAGGGATGATCATCTCAGATCCGCCCTGCCCAGCAAGAACACGACTGGTGGGGTCCTTTTTCCTTATGGAAACTGCTTTTCTGCTTGTGCCTCTTCTGCATGGGAAACCAACCTTGGATGAGGGATGTCTCCCACTTCTTTTAATCCTCAAGGAATGACATGCGAAAAAAGGGAAAAAAAAGAATATCTGCCTTTGGGCAAAGTTTTAGCATCTTTTTTTTTTCCTTTTTTCTGTCTCAGAACCTGAGCCAAAGCCCAGAGTGTGGCTCTGGTAGATCTTGTTCCCACCCCATCTCCTGCTACTGAGGACTTTTTGAGGCAAAGTCTTCTTCAGTTATACAGTGAAGTTCTCTTGTGGATCTTAGGAGAATTGCACCAGTCAGGAAGAGGATTTCTGCTTTGCAGAAATAGGACTTTCCCCCACAGATGCCATATTGGATTCTGCACTGATCCCCATGGGATCTGGTGTCTGCATAGAATGAACCCTGTTTTTTTAATGAGATTTTGGGACTCTGCAGAAATGGGGACAATTTTGTGTCATGAAGGCACAGAGATTGGGTTTGGGGTTTGGATTCCTGTTTGAACATTGTTGGATACACCTGTTTGGGCCAGGCCACCATGAAGGGTTGTGCACTAACTTTTAGTGCTCCTTTGAGTGGTGAAAAGGATGAAATTTTGAATCTCATTAGTCTTTTTTCCACTTCCACTGGAGACCTGGGGATTTTAATCTCCTCAGTTATGTTCAGGCCAGTGTTGATGAATCACTTGAAAAATCACTGTTTTGAGTGGTTGAAGGTCCCTTTCTAACTCAGCTGACCAGATGAGTCTTCTAAACTAAGGGGACAGGAAAAATCATCTTTAGTTTGCCCCTGCAAAAAGGGATCATAGATGATAATAAATGCTCCCCAAACATGGTACAGATGAGAGAGAACATGATAAGAAAATAGGACTTTTCTTTGGGAGGGCCAAGATGATTTGCACACTCTTCCAAGATAACTCTGCCGCCAGCACACCTCTGTAGCTGGGATGTCTGAAATCTATTTTAATGCCTAATTTGTATCACTCTGCTTAAAAAAATGATCCCCCAAACCCCACAAGTTAATGTTGCTTTTCCTTAAATACATGAGCACCTTCAGCCTACTTTTGAGGGCTGTGGAGAGTGCAGACACCTTCCAAAATCCCAGAGATTCCAGCAGGACTTTGCAAAAGGAAGGTTTATGCTGCAAATCTCTTTCAGATCAACTGCAGGGTTATGGAGGAGGTGGACACAGCATTTTTTTTTGGGGGGAGAGACCCTGTGCTAAAAACTGCAGCCTCATGCAGGCACAAATCTTTGTGTAAAGAACTCGTGACATGAGTGGAAGGACTTTGGGGCTTCTGCTAAATCTCATTAAGCTTTAAAGAAGCCACGTAAAATAAATGAAAAAAAAAAAAAAAGTGGAAACAAACCTCTTTAAGAGGAGATTTATGCCAGAAAAACTGGAATCCCTCTCACCTCCCTGCCTGCCTAGAGGTTGGGTGTCTCCTTTAGGCTGGTTTGATCTGTTCCTTCCCACTCAGTGCAGAAAAAGTGGCACTCTGTAGGGTGAAGGGGGTTAAGGATGGTTTGTTCTGCAAGGAGTGAGGTGCATTCTCTGCTGGGAATGATTGGGGAATGAAGATCTGGGTTGCTGAGCTTTTTCTGTTGTTTATGTTACGTTTTCCCCTGCAAATACACAATTTAAATCAGGGGAAGTCCTCTGACCGTTGTTGCCCAGGAGTCTGAGAGATGGACACCCTTTTATCCTCTCCTAAACCTCAGACACAGTTAGGGTGACTGAGGGACAAGGCTGCATCATCTCCAGCATCCCTTCCCCTCCTTCAGTCTAACCCTAATGACAGGTCTAAATGCATCAGATTCCCTGGAGAAAGGTGCTGCTGGGGGTTGAGCATTTCATCCCACCTCCTTCAGCTGCTTTGGACAGGAGCTGTTCCATGTGTTTGATCCATCCTTTTTTCCCCTCACCTTCTCTTGGCTCTGTTTTGGGCTCACCCAACTGTGGTTGGAGCCGATGAATCCTTCACAGAGTGGCTGCCTACTAACACCAGCTCCTTCCATATGGATATTCAGGAGCTGATGTTGTTCCATTTGCTCCACCAGCCAAAGAATTCCAGCTCAGGCTCTCAGCATTCACCTTTCCACGGCCCACCTGATGGAGTATACAGAGCTCTCCCCACTTTTCTCTTAGTGCTCTTTTTGTTGTTCCTCAGCTAAGCTAGGATCTGCTAAACTGGAATCTGCTCTGCCTTGTGCTGGGGATATGGTGAAAGAGTGAATCCCAACTCTTATGAAATCCCAGGGTCTAGTCCCAGGCTTCACTGAGGCTGGGTCTTTACTTCAAATTCCAGCTCCAGCACTTACTGCTGCTGTAAATTCACACTTTTGGGTGAAACTGCTCCATTCTTTGAGTGCTGAAGGATGACAACAGACACAGGTCCCACCCATCCCTCTCACACAGGTTGTTCTCATGGTCAAATAGTTCTTGCAAGGCATGATGAGGTTTTTCTTTCTTCCACCCACCCAATAGATTAAAACCCAGGAAATTAAGCACTATCATGATTGTGTCCCTTTCTACTCATCCTTCCAAGATCAGCCCTTTCTACCACCATGCTGTGTGGCAGAAATGAGGTGGTGCTCTGGAGTAAAGACCTTCAGAGTGTTCACTCTTCTTTCCTCAACAGCTCTTTTAACACAGGAATTAGGAGACAAAAGCAAAGCCTCCTGATAGCCATGCCAATAACTCCCTTTCTAAAGATCCTCAAATGGAAGTTGACCTATTTGGGGAAAAGTGGAGCCTGGGCTTGGCATTACAATCCAAAGAGTAGGGAGGGCTGGGGCTTGGAGGAGGGATGTATGCCACAGGAAATGGTGAACTGACCTTGTCTGGCACTAAATGAATCCATAAGAGTCTGGGGGGGATGTATGGAAACAGCTGGAGCCTGGACATATCAGCAGGGGCTGTACCTGGTCTTTTAAGCCCTTTCTTGGGCTGTTTTTCCAGTGTGCATCCCTCAGGGATGCAGCTGATGCTGTCCCTGTTTAAAGGCAGAACTGGCCCCTTCCCGTGAGGAGCCAACGCTCCCACAGACTCCATGAGCCAGGAGAGACTTGATTTGATTTTTAAACGCACTGCCTTCCTAACAGTATCCATCTCCCTTCGCTTTCCGCCTGCTTAAAGGGAAAAAATCTTTGATGCTCCCTATCACAACGGCTTCTCTCAGCATTTAATTTGCTTTTGTATAATTATGGACCAGCCAGGAGGAGAAGGAGGAGAAGGAGGAGGAGGAAGAGAGAAGCACTGAACGGGCATGGAGGAGAGCTCTAGGAAACCTTGCAAGGAGCGCTGAGCAAGCTCCAGTTGCTCTCATCCATCAGTGCCCGCATCCCTGGCACAGGCCGGGAGGGATGCAGGGAGACGATGCACTGGGGACCCGGCGAGCTCGGCTGCTGGAGCGTGGCGAGCAAAGAGCCCTCCAGGGCTCGGGGAGGCAGGCGGGGACGTGCGCTGCCTTGGAAGAGAGCGCAGCCGGCAGAGGAACCGCAAAGCTGGGGAAAGGGAGGGGAAGGGGGAATGTTGGAAAAAAAAAATAAAAAATAAAATGATGCGGCTCCTTCAGTGGATTAGGCAGCCGTTGCCTGGAAGTGGCAAAGTGGAAGAGCCATGGATTTGAAAGGCCTGGAGGGGATTATTCCTCCCGCGTTGTCTGACTCGCAGCACAACAGAGGCCAACAAACTTCACCCGGCGCTTTCTGCGGCGAGTCCGGCAATCTGCAGAACGCCCTGGCAAACCTCCCAGGCTGTGATTTCTGCATTTTCACTCGGGTTAATAACATTAGAAGCAGCAGGAAAAAAAAGGGGACTGGCGAATGTGAGCCATTCTAGCAGGAGTTGTAGAAAGGCATATTCATCATGTCAGCACTTTGGAGGCCTGGAGAGCTCGTGATGAGAGGTTTCAAGAAAAGACTGCATAAATAGGAGGAGGGAGGCCTCTATAAACAACTGTGATGGACATGTTGGAAATACAGGGCAAAGAGAGAGTGGTTGGCCTTCCTTGATGCTGTAGATAGTGGTCACCTTGGCAAAAAAACCAGCAAAACTTAACCCCAAAGCAAATTTCAATTCCAACCTCAGCTCCAAAAACTCCAAAAGAAATGACACGCCCCAACCAGGCTGGCTTTGGGAAGCTGAGTGTCACCCACGGTGCATGAGCCGAGCAAGGGCTGAATAACCCAGCAGCTCCACTCTTGGTGCTTGGAAAAGATGATTGTCCCTCAGGCTGGTCACCCTCAGGCTGCCAGCATGGCCATAGGGTGGGAGAGCTGCTCATGCCAGGGCTGGGACAGGTGGGGCCCATTTCAGCTGGGACATTTCAGGGCCCTCTCAGCTGGGACAGATGCCCCATGCTCAGCACATCACAGCAGTGGCAGGCACTAGAATTGGCAGAATATTTCCTGTGGTGGCTTCCAAGCCTTGTCTCATCTGTCTGCCTCTGCAATTAAACCTCCACTACATCCCTGTCCCTACACAGTCACCTCCACTGCCTTCCCCTTCTCTTTTCCTGGGCTTGGTGAGAACCATGGTACCAATGACAAGAGTTTAATTCCTGGGCACTCATCAGAAAATGACCTACAGCATTTCGCTGTTAAGAACCCCCCTTTTTTTTACACTTAATACCATCAGAGCATTGCATAGGCATTGAACCATTTGTCCTCACAACACAAATTCAAATCTGGCCACTTTTATCACCCTACTCAGGTAAGGGAGGAAACTGAGGCAGGGAATGGTCGTGTTCGCCCAGTGCCAAGTGACAAATGAGTGGTGCCGCAGCAGCAGAGCCCGTTTGCCTCCTCCTGACAACACCATCATTCCTTTATCCTGGACTGGGTGTGGAAGAGTTGAATCCCATCTTTTCCTTGACACCGCCTTTTTTATTATTATGATTTTTCCCTCAAAAGAACGAGCAGAAATTTTACCCAGAGATTTGTCCCAAAATCGCCCCAGCCAGGGGCAGGAAGTGAGCACCACATCCATCAGCTGCTGAGCACTGGGATCAGAAGAGAGAGAGCTGGAAAGGTGGGAGGAAAGAGGGGAGGGGGCCCACTTACATGGTAATGTTTCTGCACGGTTCTTTTGGATCATTATGCAGAGCTGTAGCACCAGTTGAGGGGCGCTCTCGAGGAAGGTCTCCAGGAGGCGCAGCATGTTGACGTCTGCATATTCGTACATCATAGCCCAGTAGAAACGCCGCTGGTGTTCCTTCCGCCTCTGGCTCTGGATCCCCAGGTACATGGTTCGGATATACCTGCAGGAAACAGGAGGGGAAAAAGCTGGGGGTGAGATGTTTGGGTGCAGCAAAACCTGTTTGGTTAGTTAAAGAAATAGTTTTTTCCACTTTTTTCCAAGGAAGTTCTTTTCCCGGACCGGCTGAGAGGAGGGATCATTTGGGTTTGCTCTCCAGAGGAACCCCATTTGGAGAATTCCTCCCAAATTTGCCCTAAACCAGGACAGAGGGGGGAAATGGGGTTCTAGGGAGACATCAGGGTTTGCATGGTTCTTCCTCTCCCTCCTGTCAGATCTGAGGAGGACTTTGAGAATCTGGCTCATCATTAGTGTTGGAAAAGACCTCCCAGGTCATCAAGCCCAACCTTAGACTGGATGCCACCCTGAGAACAAAACCATATAATGAAGTGCATTTGGTGTTGCAAGGGTGGGAAGACTTTAACTGGTACCACCCAAAGGTGAAGCCTGGGAGCACGAAATGCTTTTGAAGCACAAGAAAACAACTCCCTCACCTAATTTTCATCACAAGAAGAGAACCCACATGAAAAATACTGGTCCTAACACTTGGAAGTGGCATGAGAGACCATCTAAACCCCTTCAGGACTCTGGTAGGGAGCTTCTCTCACAAACTCCAGAGCTCAAGAGGTATTCAGACCATGCTCTCAGGCTCATTGTGGGATTCATGAAGTCGTCCAGGAATTGGAATTTGCCAATCCTTACGGGTCTCTTCCAGCTTGGACTATTCTGTGATTCTATGATTTGATCCTATTTCATCATGGATGGAGCAATGAGACACCACCTTCACATGCAGCACGTGTGTGACCCAGGGATGTGAAAGGCCACAGCTTGTCACTGGTCAGCTTTGGGACTTTGGACAGTTTGGAGTAGAAGAAGGTGTCTCGTGCATGACAGGCACAGCTCTACCATTGCCTCAGTCTCAGGACTTGTGGCATTTAAGAAAAGAGCCCTAACAGGGTCCTTTCCAATGCCTGGTGATATCACAGAATCCCAGAATGGTTTGAAGATGATTTTGTTCCAACCCCCTGCCATGGGCAGGGTCACCTTCCACTATCCCAGCTTGTTCCAAGCCCCATCCAGCCTGGCCTTGGACACTTCCAGGGATTGGAATCTGATATTGAGTCTTCTTCCTTCTCATCCTGAGGGGTGGCTGTAACCTTGTTTGGGATGGGAGCCATTTGACCTGATGCCGACCCTGAAGCTGCTCATCTGAGCCAGTCAATAGTTGGAAATGTCCCCTCCCGGGACTGTTCATCTGTCCCAGCTCCGCTGCCAGCCCAGCAGTGGCATGAAGCGCCTTCTGGAGGCTCTGAGAGCGGCTCACAGCACAAGCTGGGGTTTGGCCAAAACGATTAGATCATCCCCTGCCACTCGGGCGAGACTGCACAGCCGGGGAGAGCAGGAGGGGAAGGACGTGAGCCTTGTGCAGCCTCTGGATATCCCAGTTTTACACCCAGGGATGGGGAGCTGGGAGAGAGGAAAATCTGCGAGCCCTGCCCTTTATCCAGCATCTTGTCCTTTCCTGCCCGTTCGCAGCTGGCAGGAGAAAAATCCCGACAGAGGAGAGGACTGCAAGGACACCGAAAAAAAAAAAAAAAAAGAAAAAGAAAAGAAAAAAAGACGCAGGAAAGCCACCAGATGGGGCTCGGCACTCGAGAAAATGCTAACGCCAGTCACATACGACACTGGTGACACTGGTGGTGACATCCACAACACATCCCGAGCGGGATGGAAATGGCCGTGGAGCACCTGCTCTCTCCCTACACGCCCAAATCCACCACCTGCACTTGGCATTTCCATGGAACGCCCCAACCCCAGGAGCTGCAGCACGACGCAGGAATCCTGCCTTCCCTTCACCCAGGAATTCAGTAAATGCGGTTTAGCCGGAAAGATGAAGTCAGGGAGAGTGTTGTGGCTCAAGGAGAAGGGAGAGAAAAGGAGAAAATCAATGGGTTTTGTAATGTCAGTGACACAGGGCCAGCAAAAGCCAAATGGGGGTGCCCATAAAGTGCTGCCCAGGGGCAAAGGCACCATCACCTCTGACAAATTCCACCAAATCTGTCCTGTAGTCCCTCCCCAGAGCTCCCATTCCTGCTCGTATACAAAACCTAAACTCCTCTTTGGAAGGTTAAACCACTCATTAAACACCTTCCCAGCTCCAAATGCAAATGGCTCATCACCTCAGCCACAGTCAAGAAGAGTTTTTTGGTTTTCACCCTGCAGCAGTCTTTTACCTGTTTGCACATAGTTGCCATGTAAACCTTTCATTTCTCCAGATTAAAAAAATCACAGTTCCATAGAATCACAGAATTATTAAGGTTTGAAAAGACCTGTGAGATCATCGAGTTCAACCATTGCCCCAGCACTGCCAAGGCCACCACTGACCCATGTCCCCAAGTGCCACATCCACATGGGTTTTAAGTGCCTCCAGAGGTGAGGACTCTACCACCTCCTTGACCAGCTACCTCCAATGCCTGATAACCCTTTTCCTGAAGGAATTCTTCCTGATGTCCAACCTGAACCTTCTCTCGTGCAACTTGAGGCTGTTTCCTCTCCTCCTGTCCCTGTTCCCTGGCAGCAGAGCCTGATCCCCCCAGTTGTCCCCTCCTGTCAAGAGGGCAAGAAGGTCCCCCTGAACCTCCTTTTCTCCAGAAAAAGTTTCTTTTAGTGCTTTCTCACAGTTCACATTTCCTACACCTCTGCTCTTCCACACTGCTGCTCCCAACTGCTGTCTCCAGTTTTGGGTTGTTTTTAAGATCATCTTTACTTTTTTTCCCAGCCCTCCAGGCTGGCTGAACCAAACTGCAACAATGACAACTGGGCCACTCAAAAAGATTAAGAAGAAATTACCAGAAGGGACACGATGTCCTGCAATGATTTCTCCTGGATTTCTGGGATTAGGGTGAATCTCTAGGGATTCATCACCATCCACAGTTTAAGCATAAATTTTTCTTACTGGCCACAGAAAGGGGACATGACACCAATCCATGGAGGCAGAATGGATGGAAAAATATTCAAATACATGGGATTGGCACAGTGTCCTGATCCTGCCTCCATCAGTGGCAATGGCACAAACACCAAGTTCTCCCTGACTGCTGAGCACACAGCCTTTGGTCACCTGCATTGTGCCTCTTCCATGGAAGAAGGGGAAACTGAGTCAGAGGGCAGCAAAATGTTGCTCTCAAAGCACCTTTTTGGTGTCAAACCCCAGATATTTCAGTGCTGTCCCCTGCCTCTAAACATCACATGAGTGAAGTTCAGCCCTACCTGCTGATGCTCCTCCATCCAAGGAGGACAAAATTCCTTCACAGCATAAATCCCAGCTCTGTCCAGTCTGACACCAAAGGACAAATCTGTCCCTACCCTATGGGAGTGTGACCTCAGGAGCCCATTGGCAAATGTTGGGCAGCGTGAGCAAAGCAGCTCCAAGGACCATTTGCAGCAGAAAGTAAATTAATTTCCTTTTTTTCCCTCTTCAGGCCATGAAAAAAATATGGTGCTCTGTCTTCAGCATCCTTCAGACCCAAATCTGGCAAGGAGAGGGAAGGAACAACTAAGATTCCATTCCTTCTTGATGCCAGTGGGTTGTGAGAGTAACTGGGAAAAGTAATATTTCCACCTTGTGGGCTTTCAGCAAGTAATAAATACCTACTTAATTCATCAACATAAAATTTCACCCAGCTCCAACACTGATAATAATTCTTAACCCACTATTTCCAAACACCAATGTACAGAACTGGTGTAAACGGTTTTATTCCAGTTCATCTGTTTCCTTGTGGTATTTTATTTACTTCTTTGAGGGTCTTTCAAACCTTTCATAGCACTGGTTAAGTGTAGAGAACTTAAGAAGAATGAAGAAAAAAAAAATCAATGTCATTTCACGTGAAATTCGTTGTTCCCGGTCAAGCTGGTGGCAAACAGGCTCCTATAATTAGACTTTTAAATCCATATTCAGGCCTGATCTTCAATCTTTAGCAACACGATGCTTCCTCTTATGTGAGTGAAAACCATTCACTGTTCCGTGCTTTTGAAAATCAGGCTAATTTATTTATTTAAGAGCTTAATTTTGGATACAGGAGCCTAACTTTGAGCTTCCTTTCCTTTTTTTTTTTTTTTTTTTTTTTTGAATGTTGGCTATTTTTATATACGAGTGTGTGTATTTGTGTGTATTTTTAGTTCTAAGTCACATCACGGCTTCAAGAGATAGAACTAATTTGAGGTTGGGAGGGGGGATTGGGGTGATTTTTTTTTTTTAATTATTTTTTCTTTTTTTAGTGCACAAAGGATTGGCTGTCCCCTCCCTCCTGGCAGGGCTCCCAGAATTCCTGTTGGTATAATTACCCTCACGCTTATTTACTACGTATGTCACAGCAGCACATGAACTGCTCGGGTCAAAGTCACTGCTGTCCCTGTGCCAAAGAGCCTTTTTGAGGAGCCAAATCCAGCAAATGTGGTCAAACAACCTTTGGGAAGGGCTGCAGGAGCCCACCAGGAGGGAGAAGAGGGGATGTTCCTGCTGTGAAAACACAGCCCACCCCTGAGCTCTGTGGGAAAAGCTACTCCACATGGATGGACTCTGGTTTTGTATCATGAAATGAAGCAGTCCTTGGCCAGCTGGCAAGGCTCAACTCCACGTGGCTACATCCATCTAGTTGGCCCTGGCCAAAATTTCCAGGGATTGTGTTGACAGTTTTACAGGGTGAGCCATTGCAGGGTCGTGCCTGGGGCTTGGCATGGCTGGATTTACAGAGGTGGCTCCCAGTGTCACCAGGAAATGCAGGAGGATGCCTCTGGCAATGGGCTGGTTGAGGAGAGGATGTGGATGTGTAAAAGGGTCATGGGAGCCCACAAAAGCACATCAGGACAGGCTCTGAGCTGTGCTTTGGGGGCAGAAGAGTTCTGGTGGCCTGTCCCACACAGCCACAATCTGACCAAGGGCAGGAACCTCAGGCTCAAACAGTCTGATCACTTTTCCTGAGGCCAACGGGCCAAGACACAAGAAGTGAACTTTCTCATCCTCTAAAACCAGGAAATTTCCTCCATATTCAGCATTGGGAATGATTCCTGGCCCTTGTAGACTACTGAAACCTGCACAGGTTGTGATGACTTGGGAAAACCTGAATATGCCCCAACCATTCTAATGATTAATATGCCCGGACCATTCTAATGATTATAGTCAGATTTGGCTTGTAATCAGAATATCCTGAGCTGGGAAGGACCCACAAGGATCATTGAGTCCAACCCCTGGCCCTGTACAGGGCATGGTGAAGTTGCAGTGCCCATGAACAGGTCTTGAAATTACCTGATTTATTAGTACAGGTATCTGGGAAATGGATTTTGCTCGTGCTCAGCCTTCTGTTGGAGTGAAGTACTGGAGAGACAGCTCTGCTGCTGTGGTAGCCAAAACATTGGGGTGTTAGCAACACCTTCCCAGCTCCAAATGCAAAGCACAGCAGTGTGGGGGCTGTTGTGGGGAAAACAAACTCCATCTCAGCCAGACCCAACCACAGAAATTGCAGAATTTCTGAGGCTGGGAAACATCTCTAAGATCAAGTCCAACCAACCACCCAGCACCGCCATGTTCAACACTAAACCATGTCCACAAATGACATATCCATGTTTCTTGAACACTTCCGGGGATGGTGGTTGCACAACGTGATGGTGATGCCACAATGTGGCACAGCTTGAGGCTGTTCCCTCTCATCCTGTCCCTGTTCCCTGGGAGCAGAGCCTGACCCTCCCTGGCTGTCCCCTCCTGTCAGGGGGTGGTTGAGAGCCACAAGGTCCCCCCTGAGCCTCCTTTTCTCCAGGCTGAGCCCCTTTCCCAGCTCCCTCAGCTGCTCCTGGTGCGTCAGCTCTATTCCCTTCCCTGGACACTCTCCAGCCCCTCAATGTCCCTCTTGTCATGAGGGTCCCAGAGCTGTCCCCAGCACTGGAGGTGCCCCAGCAGTGACAGCGTAGTGAGGAGTCACTGTCCTGGCCCTGCTGGCCACACTGTTGCTGGATTTTTCATCCAGGAAGCCCTTGGGCTTCTTGGCCACCTTTCACTCTGCTGGATCATGTTCAGAAATGTCCTGGTTGTGACCTTGGTGACGTGGCAGCCACACACATCACACGGATGGACACCATCCCATGGCACCAACCTTCTCCCTGGTGCTCCCTCCTGGAGGAAGAGGATGGGAATGTGGGGGTGTCATTCAGTTGAGGTCTCACCCTTCTGCCACCACATCCTCTTGCAAGGGGCCTCGTGCACTGGAGGGTGTTCCCAGATTAAAATCCCTCTCCTCGGAGGGGAGGAAACGAGGACGTGTGTAACTGCTGGGCTGGAAGGGTCGGAGCAGAGGATGCCTGAACATCCCCTTACAACGAGGTTACGTGAGGCCAGATCTCAGCTGGAGCGAGCTGGCATCCACAGGGCTCTGGCAATTTACACCAGCTGTGGCTTTGGCCCGCTTTTTTAATTTTAATGAATTATTTTCATTCTGATATAAAAAAGAATAGGAGGCGCAGCGCTGGAGCAACAGGGGAGAGCAGGAAAGTGAAATGCTGATGGTGAAAGTTGCCTTCACCATCAACGTTCTGAACATCAACATTAGTTAGTTGTTTTCTTTGTTATAATGTCAGTGATATAATTCCAGTGATAATGTCAGTGATATATGATTCCAGTGATAAGGATTCACAGATGGATTATTATTGTTCCTAGTTCGAGTATCAAAATAGGAATTACAAGGTCCCATCCAGGTGCTGATCCAGCTTTTCCTGGCTGCTCCCACAGCATCAAACTCCTCCAGAACAAGGGGCTGCATCCAAACTATCTCCAGGGAGTTGTTCCTGGTCTGGCCTGAGCCTTGAAGGGTGTGCAGGATTTATTTTCACCACTGCTGGTTGTATTGGGTCAAAACCATGCTGAACTGGGAAAGATCACTTTCCACCTCAAAGTCAAGAAAGGGATCCTTATTTCTGCAGAAACTCTAATCCAGCTTCCCCACAGGTCATCCCCACCACACACATCTAAATAATAAATTTTCTGACCTTCTTCAGGGCCCTGATGTTCAGAATTGAGGTTCTTAGTGCTTTCTGAAAACTTTGGGGGATTTCCCTATATGGTTTATACCTAAAAAATGAATAAAATACAACAGAAAGGGTGTTCATCAAGGGTTTAGTCCTTCTGCCTTGCAGTTCCTGATCTAAGTCTTATCTACTTGTTTCTATCAGCTCCTATTAAAGAATTAATAAGTATTACAAGCTCTTGCTTTTTGCCAAATGTGCAACTGAAATTTGTATTTGAAGGAATGATTGTCCCAGACTTCTGCTTCACAGGAGAAACTGTTACAACTTCATATTCTAAGCCAGTCTGAAGCTGTTTTAAAGCACAGATGGCTTTGCTACACACCAACCTTAAAAGATGCAACTGATTTATAAAACTTATGTTGGGAAGGATCATGTTGTGGAATCACAGAAGAATTTGGGTTGGAAGGAGATTTTAGAGGTCTGGAGACTGAAGCTCCCATCCAAGTGGGGATAACTTTAAAGTTAGAGAAGGTTGGTCATGGTCTGGTGCAGTTGAGTTTTGAAAATCTCCAAGGATGGAGATTCCACAGCCCCTCTGGACAACCTGTTCCAGCCTTTAACCCCAATCCCTGCGGAATTATGGAATCACTCATCTTGGAAAGGACCTCTTGAGTTCAACCATCCACCCAGTGTTATGGGCATGACCAAACCATGTCCTCAAGTGCCACATCCACATGTTTTTTGAACATTCCCAGGAATGGTGAAAGGATTTTCAGCCCAAGACCACTTCCACTGCTTGAAGAAAGTTTACAAATCAGCCCCTCCTTGGAAAGAGTCAATTCCATCCAATATTTGGTGAGGGGTAATAAAATCATGGCACTGCAATATTTTTAGGATCTGGTTCCAACAGCTTTGGTATTTGCAGGCTGATTTAACTCATGGCTGATAATCTGGGGCTTTTGATACACAAAACAGGGCTCTGTGATGGGTGATTCCTGAGCAATGTCCTCAGCTCCTCTGAAATTACTGCTTTGGTGGCAGCCCCAGGGGAAGGGGACATAAACCTACACCCCCTCCTCTGGGGCAGCACTCCTGGTCTTGGTTCAAATCCCTTTTTACTGATGGTTTAAGCGGATATTTGGGACTCCGAGAGCACAGGCAGGGCTGCAGGTGTGATTTCATGCTGCTGACAGACACTGGGGTCACAACCTCCAGCAGCTGCACAGGGCAGGAAAGTGGGGCAAGGGCATCACTGCAGATAAAACTCCAGAGGCCAAAGGTGCACGAGCTGCTTGTGTTGCTCCATCTGGGGGATGTTTCTGGGATTTGTCTCTGTGACTGCTCTCCTTCCCCAGCTGCAGAGTAATTTTCTCTGACTCACAGGCTGAAAGATCACAACCAGAAGAAGAGAAACAAACCATAAGGAAGTGCTATCCCTAAACAACCCCACTTTTTGGCAATGATTTGTCAATCCTTCCCCAGTCTGGCTGTTACTGAACTAGCCTTGCTTAGCCAGAGCCTATCCAGTGTTTTTTTATTTGCTAAAATGGCCATGAATGTGTTATTGACATATTCACCACAACCCCAATTTTGGAAGCAGCCAGGCACCCTCTCCTTGCTGTATCCCCTTGGCTGAGGGGTTCCCCTGGATATCCAGGTCGCAGAATCCCCATTTCCAGGTCTCTGCTCAGTAAATCAACACAGAACCAGAGAAAAGCTTTGCAGCAGCAGCTACCATTGTTTCAACCCAGGCTCCTAGAAATCATCTTTGTGCTTTCATTTGTTAATCATTTTGCAAGATGTGGAGCTCTAAAACAGGAATACAGACCCCAAGACCTCTCCAGCACCATGGCGTGAATGCTCTTTTTTTTTTTTTTTAATTTCAGTGTGGGAACCATCTCCATGCTGCATGAAGGAGGAGGCAGAGCAGCGGGGGCTGCTGGAGAGGGTATCCAAGTGATGGGTGCTGCTGCAGAGACATGTCACAGCATCTATCACACGTGGGATGGTCCTAGCACTGAGCCAAATGCTTTCTTTTAATGCCCTAAGTTAGTTATGAACACTCAAAGCCCAGTTCCTTCCCTATTTTGCACATGCTTATTTGCTTTAAGGACACTCCGACACTCGGTGCTGTCGCCTCCGGCAAAACCTTCTGTTTTAAATCAAAGCTGTTCAACAGCTTTACACAGGGACCAGCAAGTCGGACTCAGACTGAGTTTCTGCTTCAAGTGTGTTTGTGAAAATGAGGTTTAGCATCAGGGCTCTCCTCGGTGGAAATAAAGCTGGTTCTGGTCCAGTCAGTCCTGCAGGAACAGCTGAAAGCCTTGAAAGTAAGCAGAGATGCTTTGACTGACTTGTCTTGGCTCCAAGCAAGGGAAGTTTCAGGGAAATTCCATGAAACGCCAAAGGAAATCCCAAGCAAATGCCTGAGGACTCCCAAAATGTGAATGCTCAAGCACATGATTCTCAGAGGCACCATCACCTCACTCTTTGAACAGGATGGGTCACGTTACAGTGTTTTAGCCCAGGAGCTCTTGAGAAGTGCTTTGGCATCATGTGGGCTCACCAGAGCCATCGGATGTCTCAGGGGAGGAGAAGCTGGCATTGCTCTGGGATACCAGTCAGTGACAGGGACAGGACACATTTTCATCTCCTCATGGAGATCCTTCAGTGGAGGACACAGAGCAGGAGAGGGGAAAGACATGACTTTTGCTGCCAGTGAGTCCCTTGGAGATGGAGACACTTGTGGTTTTCTCATCTAAAGGGTTTCTCACTTCCTGAGGGCTTTCACAGTTTGGGGTAGTGGGTCCAGAGATCTGAACAGACACTGCAGATTGCCTTTTTGAACCCACAAAAGCCAATGTGGGCCCCAGGATCACAGGAACAAAACTTGTTCCCTCACCCAGAGAGAGATATCTCCATTCCCACACTCTGGCTGCTGGAAAAGACGAGTGGGTCACCTCTGTGGCTGGGATACAGGTTCTAGGAGAGCACTTCCTGAATTTACAGTAATTACTCTCTCCCCCAGCCATCAGGGTGACTGATGCTTCAGCAGGACCTGAAATCACCAGACAAGACTTTTCCATGCAGCAAAACCTCCCCTAACCCCCATGGAGAGTGGCTTTGCAAAGCTGAGGAGGGCGAACGCTCCAGGATTTTCAAACAGCATCCCAGAAAAACAGCAGCCAGGAAGGGTTTAGGGGGAAAGGACTCTGCTTAGGAAAAAGGAGAGCTGGTTCTTGAGGAGCTGGTGCAGCTGCAAAGAAGCTGCTGCAGAGCTGCCAGGGTCAGAGCCGTGGCTCGCCGCCAGCTGCAGCGCGCTCTGTTTGCATCCAGAGCAGAGCACCAGGGCTCCCGGAAAATCCTCGGGATGCTGTTCAGCACCTACCAGGGATGCCTGGACCCACCCCAGCCTTGCCGGGGAACTGTCACTGCTGGGACTGTGCGTTCCCAGCTCCCCCAGTGCTGCAGGGTCAGGAGCATCCCTGGAGCAAAGCTCCCGACGCGGTGGCTTTGCACGAGGGAAGAGACTGTCGCCTTCGCTTTGCCATCCCTTTGAGGAGAAAGGAGCTAAAAATTGGGTGAGCGCCTGTGAAATCCTGGAAGAACAGCCTCAGATCGTGGCTATTTTTAGTTCCACACAGAAGCTGCGCATACATTAGTGAGGGCCCTGCCTTCCTCTCCAGGCTGGGAGAAATCACACGGTGTGTCCTCCCAGCCTGCCAGGGAAGAGTTTAACCCTTGTTGTCCTGCCACAGTCGGACCCAGGCAGCTGCACCTCGGCGTGGATCGTGGTGGGGACCAGAGCAAGGGGGAGAAAGGTCTTCATGGGCGTTTTGGCTCTTGCAAAGTGAAGGAAAGAGTGTCTTTGCCCCATGGACCTTATACCATTATGTGTGGTGGGAGGAGCAGGGGCTGGAAGAAAATTCCAGAAATTCCAGCACAGAAATGGCATCTCTGACTGCCACCACCATCAGCCCTGTCTGAGGAACAGCCACACCATGGGCTGAAAGGGGCAGGGAGCAGCTCAGAGTCTGCAGAACCTGAAAGTTAATTCCTCAATCCTAGTGACTTCTCATGACAGCCAGGACAGATGTCACTTGTGAACTGCCACATGCTGCCTTCGATTCACCCACCGCAGCATTACAGAATCACAGGATGGTTTGGGTTGGAAGGGAATTTAGGCCTCATCTTGTTCCACCCCCTGGCACTTCCATTTAAGAGAAGGCCAACATATCCCTGCAATGGGAAACAATTTATTTAAGAATAATCATGGAATCTTAAAATTATTGGGGTGGAAGGGACTCTATAAATCATTTAGTTCCATCGCCTGCCATGGGCAGTTCCATTGCCTGCATGGGGACATCTTCTACTTGCTCCAGGCTCCCTCCAGCCTGGCCTTGGACACTTCCAGACATGGAGAAATTAAGCACCATGAGTTACTTAACCCAAAGCCACAATCTTTTAGCCACGCAACCGCCTGGGAAACAAAACCTCATCACCACATGGGCCCCTCAGACCCTGGGTGTCACATCTCCTTCCTCCCACTGGCTGCGTCTCCACTGCTCCAGACACATCACTCCAGGAAAACCATGGGATATATAAAGGGAATGAGGCCAGGGGTGAGCTCACCAGCCCACTTTCAGAGCACAATTAACAAAAAAATAATTGCAACTCTTATTCCTACACTTCTTTTCTCGGAGGGATGAGGAGCAAAGCCTGATCCCTGCACTTCACACCCACAGCGCCTGTCAGCTCCGCTGCCCGTGCACTTTCACATTTTCCAGCTCTTTAATATTTATTACCTCTGCTGCTTTGTATTACTCATCAGCTATTCCTGGCCAGAGGAAATGTACTGGCGGGTTCTGGAGCCATGCACGTTCCCTGTTCTCTTTGAGGTGGCCACGAGTACAACAGCACCTCTCAAACACTCACTCACTGCTGGGCCAGCACAGCCTCCGGTGCATTTGGAGGGAGGAGACTCAGAGAAGCCACACCATCCCCTCGCAGTGGCTTTCCAAAGGCCACCAGGATGTCTTAGGCCACCAGGAGAGGAGACACAGCCTTTTTGGAAGGTACAGGAACCCTTCCATGGGTGTATCCTGCTGATCCCTGCAGGAAGTTCACCTGAGCATCCTTCCCTGCTTCACTTTTTGCTGTTTTCCAAGTCTCCTCCCAGTCCTGTGATAAACCACGGGCCTGCCAGCCCCTTTGCCTGCTTGCAGGATTCTTCCCAGCTGCTGGGGCTCTAAGTAAGGATATATAAAATAAAACTCAGCCAGTCAAGCTTTGCAGGAGCCTATGGGTGGCAGCACTTGCAGTTGTTGCATTTAACAGGTAACTCTGAGTTAAGACTGGTTCTAAACAACATTGCAAAGAGGACCACCTCCTAGTGGTCACGTTCAGAGAAAGAACCAGCCCAGGCATGGCACTACCCAGTATCACAGCACTTTTCTCTTTTCCCTGTTCTATTAATTTAAAAGGAGCTTTTCTGCTTGGAGCTTAACAAAAGTGAAGCCACCTGACCACGTCCTTGCTCCACCACCCTCAGGGTGCAGCTGAGGCTTCTCATGCCAGCAGCCAGTTTATCCAAGTGACACAAATGAGGTGACAGGAGCTTTCTACCAGCGAGCAGCATCTGGGAGGTGAGGTATGGAGTCCTGCAGCTCAGCCCAAGGGAGCGATGTTCATGCACAGTTAGGTGCAGAAATAGAGGCACAGAGGTTAAGTGGCTTCCCCCGGGCAAGTGGTGGTTGGTGGGGTTTAATTTAGGATGGGATGGGATGGGATGGAATGGAATGGAAAAGAATAGAATAGAATAGAATAGAATAGAATAGAATAGAATAGAATAGAATAGAATAGAATAATTTCAGTTGTAAGGGACCTGCAATGATCATCAAGTTCGGCTTCCAGCTGAGGAGGTCCTTTTCTCCCTCTGCCTGCTGGTTGGGCTCCTTTTGGAAGTGCTTAATCCAAAGGAAAGAAAGCCTTTCATTTTCACACACGTCCTTTCGACCTCCTGCTGCTCCAAATGCTTCCCCAGCCCATTTGGATGCCTCTCACACGCCTGCTCCAGCCCAGGCAGCTGTCCTGCCCTGCGTGGAGGATGTTTGCATTAACATTGACTGTCGTAGCTGCTTGGACGAGATCTATCCCAGAAGCACCAATAAATTGCTGGATGCATTGATCCAGACGTGACTCAGGAGCCACCACTGAATAATCTCCCTCGGCACCTTCCCCTGGCTGAGCCTGGGCAGAGTTTTCTGCTCCCCTCAGCAAAGCAGTGGAGGACTCTTCCATCTTGCATTTCTCCAGGGCCAGGCCTGCTTCAATGACACGTGGGGGCTATTGATTTCTGTAATGAATGGATGGATTTACCCCTCCTGCACTCACACCTCCTCCCTCTCCCGTGGAATAATTCAGCTGCTCTGTCATTTACTGCCCAAATGCCTCTCTGAAGTGCAAACACGCAGCCTTTCCCTGCTGGAATTGTGTGCTGCCTCCAAAGCCCTGACCTTGGCTTCCACTGTTTTTTTTTCTCCTGATCTCCTCTGATCTTGCCTCCAGGAGGGATGATTTAAACCAGTGCAGTGAGACAAGGATCTCAGGCGAGGAGAATGGGAAAATTTTCCTCTCCAGAACGAAGGTATCTGGCCAGAGTGGTTGGGAAAGCTCAGGCTGTGTGTTGGAGGTTGCAGAACTGGCTGGGAAAGGTGGTGGAGATGCCTGTTGGGATGGACTTGGAGGAGATTCCCACTCTCCAAGGATCTGCTCTTTAACAGGAGCAGACCAGATGTTTTAGTTGTTGGGGAGATGAAGGAATTACAGTTGGGGAGGTTGCGGTTGTGAGTTGAGGAAAATCTCTGGTGTCACTGGGGGCAGCTCGGAAGTTGCTCAGAGAACTTGTGACTCCCCATCCCTGGAAGTGTTCAGAACCAAGATGGGTGGAGTTTGGAGCAAGCTGGGTTAGTAAAAGGTGTCCCTGTGTTGGAACTGGATGATCTTGAAGGTCCCTTCCACCCCAAACCACTCTGGGATTCAATGAGGGTTTCACCACGAGCCCAAAACACCCATTCCCTGCTTCCCCCATCTCCTCCCTGGATAACCCCCTCCCACCACCCACTTCTCCCCAGCCAGGTCCCTGTAGCTTACCTGAAGTGCCACAGCCCATGTCCTGCTTTTGGGACCCTTCTCTTCCTGTCACTCCACCTTCAAGTGACCTGTCCTGTACCCTGTGCTGGTGGCTCAGGGGACAGCTCTGCAGGGGAGGGACATGCCAGCTCCCTGTGCACATGTTCCAAGGAGCCTGGCACTGCCTCCTGTCCCTACAAGTCCTGCCTGGCAGCTCTCCACAGGAGTCAGGACCTCCAATATCACAGGATGTGGCATTTGTCACCTCCTGTGTTTGAGGAGATTTGGAAAGACCTGCCAACAGACCCGGCTGGAACAAGGTCCAAGAGATGTCCTGCCCATAAACCTGGGATTGCAAAGCATCCATGGAGAGCTGGGATTTGACATAACTTCTGCATTACAAACTCCCAGTCTGGCTCAGGTTGCCCTTTGCCTCCACAGCCAGGGCCTCACCAGTTAAAAATTTGCAGCTGGCTCTGAGCCTGTCAGCCTTGGACACAAGTCCTGCAAATCCTAGTCTAAAACTTCAGGTATTTGAGCCCTAAAATTGCAAGTTTTTGAGCTCCTTTAGTAGGCAAGACATAGCAGGCAGGCACAGGAAGGCCTGGCCAGTGACTGTCTTAGACCACCAAAAGATTGATCATTTCATCTTCCATCCTTCCCTGCCTCCAACAGACCATCCGCTATGTTGGCCTAGACCTCAACACCCAACTAGGAACAGTGCCTGTGTGCTCTTTCCTGTCAATCAGGAGTGTGTCCAAATGGGTTCAGAGCCCTTTTTTTTTAGGTGTAAACTCCTTCCTGTTAGTTCAGACTTCTTCCTATGGGTTCAAACTACTTTTTGTGGGTTCAAACTACTTCTTGTGGATTCAAATATTTTTTGTAGGTTAAAATCCTTTCCTGCGTGTTTAGATCCCTCCTTGTGTGTTCAAATCCCCTTTTTATTGCTTCAAATCCCTTCCCATGGGTTCGAACCCCTTCCTGTATGTTCAAATCCTGGTTTTGTGGGTTCAAATCTGCTTCCTCTGTGTTCAAATCCCTTCTTGTGATTTCAAATCTGCTTCCTGTAGATTCAAATCTTTTCTTGTAGATTAAAACTCTTTTCTGTGGGTTCAAATCCCTTTTTGTGGGTTCAAAACCCTTCTTGTAGGTTCAAATCCCTCCTTGTGTGTTCAAATCCCTTCCTGAGGGTTCAAATACCTTCTGGTAGTTTCAAACTCTTTCCTGTAGATTCAAGTATTTTCTTGTGGGTTCAAACCCTTTCTTGTGGGTTCAGATCTTTCCTGTAGGTACAAATCCCTCCTTGTGTGTTCAAATCCCTTTTTATTTGTACAAATCCCTTCCTGTGGGTTCAAATTCCTTCTTGTGGGTTCAAAGCCCTTCCTGTAGGCTCAGATCCCTTCTTGAGGGTTCAAATGCCTTCTTGTAGTTTCAAACCCCTTCCTGTAGGTTCAAATCCTTTTGCGTAGATTAAAACACTTTATTGTGGGTTTGAATCCCTTTTTGTGGGTTCAGAATGCTTCTTCTAGGTTCAGATCCCTCCCTGTGTGTTCAGATCCCTTCCTGAGGGTTCAAATACCTTCTTGTAGTTTCAGACTTCTTCTTACAGGTTCAAGTATTTTCTTGTAGGTTCAAATCCTTTCTTGTGGGTTCAAACCCCTTCCTGTAGACTCACATCCCTTCTTGAGGGTTCAAATCCCTTCTCATAGTTTCAAACCCCTTCCTGTAGGTTCAAATCCTTTCTTGCAGATTAAAACTCTTTCTTGTGGGTTTAAACCCCTTCTTTGTAGGTTCAAATTCCTTCTTGCAGGTTCGAATCCCTTTTTATTGGGACAAGTCCCTTCCCTGTGGGTTCAACCCCCTTCACATTGGTTCAAACCCTTTTCTGTGTGTTCCAAGCCCTCCTTTGATCTACGTGAAGTCAGGGCTCGACCTTGGCCATCGAACATCTCAGACAAACAAACCCATCAACCTCCCCGAGCCAGCCGAGGAGACAGAGCTCTCAGGTTCCCATGTTGGGGCTGCTGGGCAGGATATCCAACCCTGGAACAGCTCCTGGGACACGGCAGTGTGTCAGGAAGGCTCTTGTCTGCTGGCTCCAAGGGTGGCCCAGAGAGGATTTTGCCGGGGCTGGATTCCCTGGCATCGGAAACGCTCCCTCGGCTGCACGGGGTGGCCGCGCGCCAGCGGGCCGGGTTTCCACCCTGGTCTCATGAGGACACTCTGCTGGAAAGAGGATGCTGTGGGCTTGAGTCATCTCCAGGCTCTGGAGGGAATTAAAAGTCTCCACCTCCCACCCCCCTGCCTGCGTGTCCTGCCACTTGAGGTGACAGCCAAAAGCAGGACACAGAGCCTGCGCGTTTTGAAGCAGCTTTGGGATCGAGTCCCTTTTCCCTATTCTTTCCTTGTGCAGCCTTCCTCTCTGGAATATTTTGTGTCATATGTTTACCCTCTCTGATACCCCAAGCCCCTGGGGTAGCCCAGCTGCTCACAGCTTTTTTGTGAAGCTCAAGCTCATGTGACTGGAAAAACGTTTCTGGATCCACTGCAGTTGACCCAAAGCCTCCTCAGATGGGATTTCCATTCTTCAGCTGTTTGAAAATGGGAAAGCTGGTCCAAACTCATCATCTCGGGCTCCCTCTTTTATCAACAGAGAGAAAGAGAGAGATTTCCAGAAAGCAACTCATCCCATCTCCAGATAAGTGTCTGCAACACCTCCCACGGATTTCCTGTCTCCTTCCCTTGACTACAGAAGGGTCCAGACGACCGACTGAGAGCTGATGGCTGATAGCAGATGTCTCCCATCTCCTTGGCATCACTCTCCCTATCAGATGCCTCTCACCTCCTTGCTGTCATTTTGAGAAGTTGTTATGAGGAATCACTTGTACTTCCCCCAAGGAAAAGATCTGGGGGACATGGAGGCTGTGGTAGTGCCATGCCAACAAGTAGGAAGGGAATTTTCCTGTGGGGAGCAAAGTTTGTGCTAAAATGGAGTGCATTCCCATCTGACAGCTGGACTGGGAGCTCCCAGAGCTGGCTGGGATTTTTTTGTTGTTGTTCCCATCATCTCTTAATTTGGCCTCTTTTTTTTTTTTTCCCTTGTGGAGCAAATGTACAGGTTTGGGAAAGTGACACATGCCATGAGTAGTTCTTGTCTAGAACAGACCTTATCCCATAGTTTTTATGTCCTTCCCTACCCAGAGGACTGGTACTGCCTTTCAGTGGAATCCCTGTGAAGATCAATCCCTTGCATTACCATAGAATCATGGAATCATTGAGCTTGGAAAAGTTCTTAAAGACTGTCAAATCCAACTGTTGACCCAGCAGGGTCAAGTCTGCCACTGCCCCTTGTCCCCAAGTGCCACATGCATGCATCTTCTAAATCCATCCAGGGACGGTGAATCCACCACTGCCCTGTCACTGGCAGCTGTCAGGGCTGGACAACCCTTTCAGTGAATAAATTGTTCCCAATATCCAACTTAATCCTTCCATGGCTCAAATTGAGATTGTGTCCCCTTGTCCTGTCCCTGTTCCCTGGGAGCAGAGCCCGACCCACTCTGGCTGTCCCCTCCTGTCAGGGNTTGTCCCCAAGTGCCACATGCATGCATCTTCTAAATCCATCCAGGGACGGTGAATCCACCACTGCCCTGGGCAGCTGTCAGGGCTGGACAACCCTTTCAGTGAATAAATTGTTCCCAATATCCAACTTAATCCTTCCATGGCTCAAATTGAGATTGTGTCCCCTTGTCCTGTCCCTGTTCCCTGGGAGCAGAGCCCGACCCACTCTGGCTGTCCCCTCCTGTCAGGGAGTTGTGCAGAGCCAGGAAGTACCCCCTGAGCCTCCTTTTCTCCAGCCCCTTTTCCAGCTCCCTCAGCCACTCTCATCAGACTTCAGTGCTCCAGACCCTTCCCCAGCTCTGTTTCCATCCTTTGGAAATGCTCCAGCTTCTCCAAGCCATCCCTGAAGAAGCTGGAGACCAGGGGCAAGACTCACAGGCACTTGGCACTGTTTCAGAGGATATCAAAGATATCCATGGACTGCAGGCTGGTGGGATACAGGGCATGAAAAAGACCTCTGCCCTTCTAGTTCCACATCTGAGGGTGCACTGAGCTGCCCACAGCACCTTGAACAGTTTGGACAAGGGAATGGAGCTCCTGGGCCTCAGTCCAGAAGGGGAATCTCTACAGCAACAGAACCATGGAACGAGGCAGGACAACTCCACCATCTCCTCCTCTCCCTCATTTTATTCATTGCTCCATCCACGTGTTTCCCATAGGAATCTTGCCCCTGCTGCCCAAACCAACTAGAAGAATCCCTTGCTGTGAGAGTGGCAGCACAGTCTGCATGTCCCTGCAAGCCACAGCTACCAGGACCTTCTGTCCTTGCAGCCTTCAGGGCTGCTGGTCCCCCTGTCACCAGCTCAAAGATGTCACTGCTCAGTGCTTAGAGAAGGGGACAGCACCCAAAGGGGGTTTGGGAGCTCCCTTGGTGGGTTTGTTGCAGCAAAGAGAAGAACATGGACAGAATAAATCTCCCTGGACAAGTTTACTTGTTGTGGAAGCAAATGGAGAAGGCTTGGAAGTGTGAAGGAGCAGGATAACAGTCATAGAGTGGAGCCAAGACACTCTCCATAAGTTCTTTGTTCTATGAGTAAGTGCAACCCCTTCCATTTTTTCCTTTAGAACTTTTTATCAGGAGGACAAGTCTAATTCATATTATTCATTCCCAATTGGCTTTTCAACTCCTGCACCCCCATCAACCCCACATTGAAGTTATTCATAAACAGATCCTGTACTCCTCAACCTTCTGATCACTATTTCAATCAGTCTTTATTTTAGAAATGGGTAAAATAAACCCATCCCTGTCTGCAGTGCAGGGCTGAGAGGCCCAGGCACAGAACCCAGAAGCCCTGGCTCCCAGGTATCACTGATATTTATATGATAGCAATGTTAAAAGGCTTCTGCTGAGATCAGAGTTGGATTGTGCCGAGTCCGGAGCGCACAAAGAGAATGAGACAGCTCTTGCCTTAAAGGATTTACAATCTAAACTGACAAGGACAGAACAGCAAAGGAAAGGATGTGTTATTAACAGCAGGGGACCGAGGCACTGAGAGATGCAATAAATTGCCTGCAGTCACACGGGCAGCTTGTGGAGGAGCCAAAACCTGACCCTTGGTTTCCCACCGATGCTGCCTTGCCTCAGCCACCAGGGAAGGAGCACACCGAGAATCTAGGTGAGTTGGGAATTTTGCTGATGGGTCAGGTGAGGTCAGGAACTCTGCCAAAAAGCACAGCCCCTCACAAAGGCATTCTTGCCCCTGCCTCAGATTTATTTATGTACAGCTGGGAGGGAGGAGAAAAGCCCCTTCTTACACCAGCACACCCCCAGTGTCATCATTATCATCCCAACCAGTTTTTGTTCAATCAGATTCCAAACCCTGTTAGAGGGCTCAGGCTGATAAACCATTCCAGGTACTTTTACAGACTGTCAGGAATCACAGAGTCATGGAATCATTGAGGTTGGAAAAGACCTTTAAGGGTTTCAAGTCTAATTGTTATCCCAGTCCCACCACGTGCTCACCACTAAACCATGTCCTCAAATGCCACATCCACATGATTTTTGAACATTTCCGGGGATGGTGACTCCACCACTTCCCTAAGAAGCCTGTTCCAATGCTTTACAACCTTTTCTCTCAATATTTTTTTCTTAATATCTAATCTAGGAAGGGGAAACTGAAATCACTTTTCCTTAGAGGAAAGTTGCCTGAAAGAGTGGGATTCAGGGGACACCTGTGTGAGAGAGTGACCCACAGCGAGTTTGCTCTGTTGGGCACAAAACTGGGCTGAGACTTGTTGGTAATTCCTGAGTCTCATCAGGACATCTCAAAGCACAAAGAGATTGTCCCACCTGTCTGTACAAACCTGCCCTGCAACATTCCCTGCCCACACAACCTGAGAGAAAACACATGAAGAAAAATAAATTACCTCTGTCCACTTACACAGATGCTCCTACCACATTTGTCATGGCCCCAAGCTGTGCCAGGGGAGGTTCAGGTTGAACATCAGGATAGATTTCCTTATGGAAAGAGTGATCAGACATTGGAACTGCCCAGGGAGGTTTGGAGTCCCCATCCCTGGGGGTGTCCAATGACTGGATGTGGCACTCAATGCTCTGGTCTGGGTGACAAGGTGGGGATTGGTCACAGGTTGGACTCAATGGTCTTGGAGGTCTTTTCCAACCTGAGTGGTGCTGTGATTCCATGATTTTAGAGATTTTGTTCTGACATCATTTCCTGTGCCATTACCTAGCCTACCAAAGCTCCTTAACTCTCAGGGATGGATTTGAACCATAGCAGTGACATAAGGGAGACTTTTACCATTCAGTGGAACCCCCAAATCTGAAGAGTTCAGGATTAGGTATGGCAGGGTTGATTTCAGTTGAAAACAATCATGAAATTTAGATTTATGACTCACCACATCCAGAAGGTCCCCCCTGAGCCTCCTTTTCTCCAGGCTGAGCCCTTTTCCCAACTCCCTCAGTTGCTCCTGGTGCTCCAGCCCCTTCCCCAGCTCCGTTCCCTACCCTGGACATGTCATGACACTGGTTTCTGTTCTGAAGCCATATCCACCAGGACTCCTCAGACAATCATAGCCATGCTTTAGGAAATCAGGGTAAATTGCCAACATTTTAACACAGCAAAACCCATATTTCTGAGATCACCCTGCCTCCATTTGGTCATAGATCCATCTTTTTGTGTAAATGCCTCCCCCTTTCTCCCTTTTCCTAGAATCCAAGCTGGATCAGGAATTTTTGGTATCAATAAATACTTTACTGCTGTGAGTGCTCTCAACATCTGCGTGTGAACCCTTGGATGCAGCCACGGCAACGGGGAATTCAAACAATCTGTTGTCTGATCTCATCCTTCTCCTTGCAGCCGCAAACACTCCCATGAATTATTCGTGCCAAATCCTGGAGTCTCCGTGTGCTCCCCAGTGCAAACAGCCCCTTTCCTTACAGGATATTTATGGAGCAGGAGAAACAGGTGAGGAATGAGCAGTTTTAAGGCTCATGCCATTTACTGGGCCAGGAAAAGGAATTGTTTGTAGCGTCGAGCTTTGTTCCAGTCTCCAGGACCTCATATAAAGTAATTAACTGAGAATTTCAGGGTCAGTGTTTGGCCCTGAGGCCAATGGGCAGAATCTGGCCACATCCATGCTCCAGAATACTCCAAGCCTTCAGAACTGGGTGGACACATCCAGAGCCTGCAGGGACTGGGATGAGCAGGGTGGGTTATGGACAGCAGGGCAGCTCCTCCATAGCTCTGCTCTCATCAAACAGGAAGGGCAGGATGTAATAACACCTTGTGTCGATTTATTGTAAACATTTCATATTGTCAGTGTTCCATGGGAGAGCATTCTAGACACCAACAGCTACAGGCAGTCTGAGAGAGCTGCTGCCTCTACAAAGCCTTAGTCCTGCACGGGATCCTGTCCCAGGGCACTGAGAGCCTGCACATCCCTGGACAGTCCCTAGAGAAGGGTAAAGCCTTCAGGATGTGACCCCATAACTCATTACTGAAGCATTAAGAGGTCCCCGGGTCTAGTTTTCATCACAGTTAGGCTGATTGTTTTGCATTTTGCTTCTGATCCATCCCAGCACAAAAAAACATCGCCTTGGCTCAAGCAGATTTTTGTGTTTGGGCTTTGCAATCTGCCCCCCCTCCCTCTCCCCTGGCCTCCCTCGGTGAAAGTTAATTTAGGACAGCAGCCTTTGAGTGAAAAATGGTGTTTTTTGGGAAGCACCGACTGGGGGCAGCTGTCCATGCAGGAAGGGGTGATTCTTGCTTTTAGGAATATCAAGGACAAGTCCCCAGGAGGCAAAGCCATGCCTGAAATTCCTGCTGTTACCCTGAGCCAAGTCAGGGAGCTTCTTGGTGATTGCCTCAGCATCATCCCCACTAGAATAATTTCAAGAAATAACAATAAATAACCAACAGTAACATGGCTTTTCTTCATGGATCAGGTTGTTCTTGACCAAGAAAATGTTCCCTAATAACAGGATTCCACCATGATGGTGTCACCAAAGCCTGGCAACGCCACTCAAGAGCCCCTGATCTTAAATAAGGCATTTTCCCTCCCAGCAGTGAAAACTGCAGTGCCTTCACCCACTCCTCTGAATAATGGGAGTGTTTCTGCAAGCTTGCCATGGTAATTTAAAATCAATTTTACTTTGGTTTCCCATTATAACTTTTGCTATAGGAAATTAACACTTTAGTAAATCACCTATCGCCTGCAAAAACAACGGAGTGCAATAAATGGTAGTGTCTGTGAGGTTTGGTTGGTTTGCAATGAAAAGAAATTCCCAATGGATATAATAATGTAATGGTGTGATAATTGAAATACATATTTTGGTGGCATCTGAGAATAGTTTGGGTTGGAAGGGGCCTTTAAAGGCCATCCAGTGCTACACCCCTGCTGTGGGCAGTGACAGCTTCAACCCAGGTTGCTCTGGGCTCTGTCCAGCTTGGCCTTAGACAGCTGTAGGATGGGATGTACCCTTTGGATGTACCCTTCGGGGGAGCCAGCGTGGTGAAATTATCACCCCTGTGTGTGCAGGATGGTGACCAGCCCCATAACCAGTTCTGGGGGAGGGATATGAAGGTGATGAATAAAGCTCACTGCAGCCTGTGGCCCTACAAAGCATTTTGGAGAAGATCTGAACCCAGGTCTTGTGCTGTCTCAGTTGGCTTCACCAACTCATCACAAGGTACTGCAGAGGATCCTGTTCACCCTCCTGTTTTGGGGAAATGATGTTCAACCCCTCTGGTGATGCTGTTGTGAAATCCAGAGATGCATCTCCCATGGCAAATAAACTGCTCCATTACTCCTGGAGTTATGGGGCTTATTTTCTGATGGTTTCCTGCCTGTTTTCCCAGCGGTGAGCAGGAATTACAGAGTATACCAGTTAACTCCAGCTCTTCCCATGACTACCACTTCAATAAAAACCATGCAAAAGAGATGATGAAGAAAAAAAAACCCCCACAACTGTCTCTGAGTTCCCCCATTTAAATTGTCACAGCCATTCAAAATCCAGGCGCTTCCTGCCATCTAAACTTCCAGATTATCAGCCCAGCTCTTTAAATGCACAGGACAAGAAAAAAGGGTGTTAGGCTGGGCCTTCATCTCCTCTCCTGATGATTCCTGCTTTCAGCCCTAGCTGTCAGCAGTCCCCTCCCAGCACCAGCAGAATCAAAGGTGGAACCGGCTCTGACACGAGGAATCACAAAAGCGCTCGCGAGTCATTAGGAAGTTCCTGCCTCTCTCCCAGTTGCACATTAATGAGCACAGGGAGAGCTGGGGATGGTTTTTCTCTGTGTTTGAGAGCCAGCTTGGGAGCTGGAACCCTCAGTTCTGCTGCTTTCACAGGAAAAACGCTCCCCTCCCAGGCTCCAAAAAACCCTCCTCAAAACCGGTGCGCACAGGTGGATCCAGAGGATGGAGATGGAGGATGGATGGGGATGGATGATGGATGGCTCCTGCAGAGCCTGGTTGCAGAAAGCCCCTCTGATCTCTCCAAGCATCTTCCCATATTTCCTCTGATGCATTTTGGGGTGGATGTGTGAATATTAAGTGTAAAACATCTTTGGGATGAACACCAAGGGTGCAGGGCAAAACAACAAATGGACAAGTCAGGGTGGATGTTGAGTGTGGGCTTAACAAGAACCTCCTCAGAGGTCTGGAGATCCTGGATGGGATAAAGGATGTGTCCCAAGTCTCAGCCAGAAGGTAAAATTGGGAGAGAAAGGCTACGCCTACACCTGCAAATCTGCCTTCCAGCTCCTGGTCTCCCTCTTCCCTGGACATGCCATGGTATGGGAGACACACCTCATCCCTGATGGACATCCCCAGGCTTTGACTTCATAAGACGGAGTTTGGAGACAGAAGACTATATTGGTTCCAAAATAAAACACTTCCCATGAATCCCAGGGTGGTTCAGGTTGGAAGGGACCACAGAGAGTTATGTGGTCCAACCTTGCTATTCAGGGCCATCCCAGAGCACAGGGCACAGGATTATGTCCAGACAGATCTGGAATATTCCCAGTGAGGAGACTACAGCATCTCTGGACAATCTGTTCAGGGCTGGGCACTGCACAGGAAAGAAGTTCTTCCTCCTGTCCAGGTGGAACTTGCTGGGCTCAGTCCCTGCCCGTCCCTCTGGTGCCATTGCTGAGCCCCTGGAGCAGAGCCTGGGCCCTGCTCTGAGCCCTCCCTGCACACAAGGACACCCAGGGCTGAGAGCCCCTCTCAGCTGGGGATCCTCTTGAGGCTGAACAGCCCGAGCTCCCTCAGCCTTTTCTTGGCAGGGACATGCTCCAGGCCCTTCATCATCCTTGCTCCAGGAACTCCATGTCCCTCCTGATCTGAGGAGCCCAGAGCAGGACACAGCACCCCAGATGTGCCTCACAGGGCTGAGCAGAGGGGCTGCTGACCTGCTGGAAATGCTCTTCCTGGAGCACCCCTGGATGCCTTTGGCTTTCTTGGCCCCAAGGGCACTGCTGGCTCATGGACAGCCAGGTGTCCACCAAAACACCCAGCTCATTCCTCACAGAGCTGCTCCAGCAGGTCACCCCCAGCCTGTGCTGGTGCCTGGGGTTTTTCCTCCCCAGGTGCAGGACCTGCATTTCCCTTTACTGAATTTCAGACACTTCTCTGCACATTCCTCCAACACATCAAGGTCCCTCTGAAGGGCTGCACAGCCCTTGGGGTGATCAGACACTCCTCCCAGCTTGGTGTCGCCACCCAACTTCTTGAGCAGGCACTTGTCCCTTCATCCAAGTCATTAATGAGCAAGTTAAACAATTCTGAGCCCAGTTTTGAACCCTGGGGGACACCACAAGTGACAGGTCTCCAACCAGACCCTGTGACACTGATTGTGACTCTCTGGGCTCTGTTGTTCAGCCAGTTCATGGAATCACAAGGTCATTAAGGTTGGAAAAGACCTTCAAGATCTAAGTCCAACTAGAAAGTTAACACAGCCAGGTCCAGCACTAAACCATGTCCCTAAGCACCACATCTGTGGTACGGTTCTCAATCCAGCTCATCCACTCTTCCAGTCCACATTTCCTGAGTTTATCCAACAGATATGATGGGAGACAATGTCTCAAGCCTTGCTGAAGTCCAGTACACAAAATCCCTGCTCTCCCCTCATCCATCCAGGTGGTTGTCTCATGGTAAAAAGCAATTGGGTTGGTCAAACATGATTTCCCTTCAGTGAATCCATGCTGACAACTCCTGATTGCCTTCCCCGACCCTGGTGTTTTCCCACTTAAAGCATTTCCTTTTGACAAATGGGCATCTCCCTTCAGGGGACAGCAAACAGAGTCACTGGAAAATGCCTCCCTTGTGTTAATGAGCATTTTGCAGATGTGCAGGGACCCCTCACCCCGTGGATGAGAGCACAGTGATGCGCTGAGGGCTCTGCAGATTCTTCTGGGAGCTGGCAGGGTGTCTCCTAGACTTCCTGGTGCACAGCAGCTCCTGTGGGGTTGCTCGTGCCATTCCACACTGCTTCAGAGCTGGATGGACAGGCAGGTGGAGAAAGAAAAGCAGCAACAAATTAAACCTTCCTTGCCCCATCCTCTCTCATCCCAAATCAGTGAGAGGCTGCCCGTGCCTGGGGTACCATGTCCAAGACAATCACAGCTGACAGTGCCTTCAAGGGACACTGTCAAAGACTTTTAGTCTCATCATTCGGTGAGGGGAAGATTTCCTGACCGATTTCCTGGGAAGGAGCCCCTTTGCAGATGTGCTGAGAGTGCCACCTGCAGCCAGTGTGGCTTCAGCCCCAGTTCTCAGAGCCTGGCACAGCTCCAGGGTGCTGCCACCACCCCTGAAGGGGAGGGTTGGGTCACAGAGGCAGGAGGAGAGGCCGGGTGAGAGCCAGGGAGGAGGAGATCTGTGTGGATCACTTTCGGTGGGTGGATGCTGGCAATGCTGTGGTGCAGCCACACCTGGTGAGATGAGGAAGGTGCCCTTGGCTTCTCCTCCTGGTCCATGTTTGTGTCATGGTTTGAGGGCTGCAGGTCTCCCTGAGATATTGGCAGCACCTTGGGGTTTCTGGGCAGTTGATGCTCAGGGCTCCAGGTTATTCCTGGCTCCAACACCAGATGTCTGATGTCAGAGGGGATTTTCTGCAGCCCAGGGAGAGCAAGGGCAAGTGCAGAGGGTGACTGATGTCACACAGCCAGCCTCTCACAATATCACCTTGTGGAGGAATTGATCTCTGGGATGGGGAGAAGGAGAATGAGTTGGACACCTTCCTCTATCCCAGGTTGCTCCAAACCCTGTCTAACCTTGCCATGGACACTTCCAGGGATCCAGGGGCAGCCACAGCTTCTCTGGGAAACCTGTGCCAGGGCCTCAGCACCCTCACAGGGAAGGATTCCTTCCCAATATCCCATCTCTCCCTGCCCTCTGGCAGTGGGAAGCCATTCCCTGCATCCTGTCCCTCCAGGCCCATGTAAATGGTCTCTCCCTGTCTTTCTTGTAGGCTCCTTCAAGAACTGGAAGACCACAATTAGCTCATCCCAAAGCCTTCTCCAGGCTGAACAATCCCAATTCCCTCAGCCTTTTCCACTGCTCCATCCTTGTGATCATCCTGGTGCCTCCTCTGGACTCTTTCCAGCAGCTCCAGGTCCTTCCTGTGCAGGGCCCCCGGGCTGGAAGGCAGGTGGGGTCTCACCTGAGAGGGGCAGAGGGGACAGAATTCTCCCCTCCCCTGCTGCCCATGCTGTGGGATCAGCCCAGGGCATGGGGAGTTTGAGATGGGACATGTACAGCTCTCAGACCCCTACCTCAAGCTGAGATAAATTATGAATTAATTTATATTAAATACCTCGTTGGGAAATCTCTCATTGCCAAAATACCAAGTGGGGTGAACCACACACTTCTGGTCCAGCAATTCTTCTGTTTAGAAATTGCCTTCATATCCAGCAAAATCCTCCTTCCCATATCAGATCCTTGCACTACTTTCATCTTTCCCAGGACTTTGCAAATCTTTTTATCTAATGATTCTGGAATTAATTTTTAAAGACTTTTGATATTTTTTCTCCCATTAATGAATGCCACTCAGGACAATGCATTCCAAGGAGAAAAATGCATAGTAAACAAGCACACCATGTATATAAATTCATACCTTAAACATAGATATAGGTTCATATAAATGTGCAAACATATATGAATCTATGGCTTATTTATTCATTTGGGGTGCATATACCTGTATATAGAGAGGAGTATGGCATATATAAATAAAAGAATAAATCTGATTTATGAGCTCTATATTTATATAAGTAAACCATATATGTTTTTATATCATATATATGGCCATATACATGGTTTATTTATTCATTTCTACATCTGTACAAGCAATCTCCTGCTGGCAGAGAGGTGAAACCAGGAGCTGCTGTCTGATGTAAAGATGGGAATTCAGTTGTGAGGTCAAACCAGGGTAAATAAGTGAGTATTTTCATGGTTTCATGTAAAAGACCTTTGGGATGATTTGGAAAAGCCCTTTTTAGAAATGTAGGGAGTGTCACTTCTTGGCAAAACTGTTCTTCCTGGTTTTATTTCCTTTTTTAAAGTTAATATTCAGTGCCTGCCATTCATAGTAGTGACCCATTGCTGTGCGACATTACCATGGCACAATAAATCATAAAATAACACAAAATAAAGGAAAATATAGGAAAATATAATATAATATATTATAATATAATATAATATGCTGCTCTAACTTCATACAGATGGATTTGTGGCCATTGGAAAGGCAAAGGGTTTGCTCACAGATGGTGCAAGGAAGCAGCTGAAGGTAAGGAGAAAAGTTGCTCTATCAGGTTGCTGCTCCACATGGAGGCATCAGGAGACCATGGCCAAGCTCTCACTGTCCTTTCCCCGTCCCAACACTCCCGGGAGACGTTACACGAGCTGAACTTCACTCAGGTTCTGGCATCTCCCTCAGTGCCCCCATTCCCCCCTGCCTTTCTCTGGTTTCCCTCCTGAGCTGCAGACGGCGGGTCTGGGCCGAGTCTCCCTGGAGCCAGGGGCAGCAGAGATCGTATCTCTGCTCCTGGATGCTGCCAGGGAGGGATGGAGGAGCCTCTCCTGCCGTGGATGTGAGATGGGATCGGTGCTCAGTGCTCAGCCACCCCATCCCCGCATCGCATCCCCGCATCGCATCCCCGCATCGCATCCCTGCATTGCACCCCCGCATCCCATCCCTGCATCGCATCCCCGCATCGCATCCCTGCACTGCACCCCCGCCTCCAATCCCTGCC
>VWZU01012299.1:547411-563997 GCA_013397095.1 Sterrhoptilus dennistouni
GGGGAATCACAAGAAAAAAAAAAAAAAAATGGAGCATTAAGCCACCGAGATCCATTAAATTCTCCATCACCCTTTTCAGGATCTCGGCGTTCAGCCGCCCCCGCCCCCGTGTTTTCCCCCCCTGTGGATCAAATTAACACTCGTCGGGCTGAGGAAATCCATGGGATCAGTCCCACCTCCCGCCTGGCACTGGGATTTAGTTCTGCCTGCGGTGAATGAGCGCAGGGAACGAGCCCTGCTCCAGAGGCAGGTGGTGCAGCTGCTTTCAGCCTCTGGATCCCTGGGAAAAGCCGAGCAGCTGGAGCTCCCTCCGGGCAGGGATGATGCCGGGCACATCCCGAGGGACACAGAGTGGGTAAAGCAAGGTGAGCAGGGTTTCTCCAAGTTTAGGATCCTCTGGAGAGTCTCTGCACTCCCTAAGGGTGTTTCTGTGCTGAGCCCATGGGCATGAGCTGGATGTCACCCCAAACCAGCCTTTCAACCCCAAATCCTGGAAGGTTGTGTTGGGGAGGAGCAGGAGTTGTGTCAGCAGCTCCTTGTCCTCCTCTGTGTGGTCTCTGCCTTGCCTAAGTCCGTCCTAATCATCCTGATGGATGAAACCCCCTTCCCCAGCCTGTCCATCACTCAGCTGGGGAGGTCAGGCTTCAGAGCCAGTAAAGATCTCCCTGGAGGTAGTGCCAAGGAAATTGGCACTGCAGTTTGGTGTTGTGGCTTGTTAAAACGTCTGTGGAATCATGGAATGGTTTAGATTGGAAGGGATATTAAAGATCACCTCATTCCACCACCTTTCCATGGGCAGAGACACCTTCCACTCTCCCTGGTTGCTCCAAGCCTCATCCAGCCTGGCCTTGGACACTTCCAGGGATCCAGGGGCAGCCACAGCTTCTCTGGACAACCTGTTCCTAGCAGTGTGTTGGCCCCAACAAGAAGCAAAACCCAAAAATGATTCCTGAGGTTGTTTTGGGAGATGGCCTGGAAGGGGGACAGTTCCCACCTGGCAGAGTGGATGGGAATGCTGTTTTGGGAAGGATGCAAAGGCACGAGGGATGGGAAACATGGCAGTAATAGCATGGCCAGATTGCATCAGATTGCATCAACTGGACTTAAAGTCAGGAAACACATCTGGGAATGTGTTCCAAAGGTGCACAGCACTTGGCAAACCCCAACTGAGAAAGCTCCTCTGAGGCACAACCTCCCACTTCCCTGGGACTTCCAGCCCTGCTCAGAAAGTGCAGTGTGTTGGTTTAGCCCAGATGGTGAGGAGCAATTGGTGATTTTTTCTTTGAACTGGCAACTAAAATAGCCAATTGCACGCAGGGATGCACCTCTGGGTCACACAGCCTTAAAACACATCTCTGTTCCTTGAGATGAAGGGTCCTTTGCCTTGAAGTTGCTTATCTTTAAATAAAGTGACACCTCAGATGCCTGAGTTCCACCACCCATGAGCAGCTTGAGAAGAGACCACATGGAAGCAGATTTTCCCTGGGCAGCTGTTTCTGTGAGAGTTCTGACCCACAAGAGAACTTCCCTAGGTTGTCAGTAAGACAATTCCATAGTAAACAAGAGACTCCTCTCCTGAGGAATTGCTGAAAGACTGTATTTAAATGGTGAAACTGACTGAATGTCACAAGTTTTGTCCCTATGTTGTTTGTAAAAAAAGCGAACACTTGTGGGAGGACGAGAAGAGTTTTGGAAGTTTCATTTTCTTTTTCCTTTTTTTTTTTCTTACCTTACTGTGTGTTAATAAACTATCTGTTTACTTTAAGGTTGAGCCTTTTTCTCCCAAAATCCTATCTCCCAGTTGACAAAATGCAAAGAACATGAATGTGCATTGGCCAAGAAACCTGAGATTCAAACCAAAACCACTACATGCAGTTAGCCCCAGCTCCTGGGAAAACCTTTCCCTCTGCAAATGGATGGCATTAGGAATAATGCCATGGATTTTTTTATTTAAGTTTTGAGCTCACGGGCACTATTGGAATTGCTTTCCTTAACAAGTGTGACAGACAGAAACACCTCTTTAATGGAAGCAAAGTCTCTCCAATAACTATGTGATTTCAGGATGCTGGAGCTTGAGGAAAAAAACACAAATCCTGAGTGTTGGTGACATCCCAGGAGCAGAAGCCACTGTCACTCAGCCCTGTCCCTAATCTGGATGTTGTGGCAGTACTGTGGGTGTTTCTGCCTTCAGTGCTTTGCAGAGTCAATCCTTGGTGCCTGTGCCCAGGGCACAATTAACCACTCCAATAATCTAATATCAACTTATAGATCTTTCAATAGTCATCCAGGATCAAGGCCTAATTAAGACTACAAATGAGTTAATCATGTGTGATGAAGTCTTCTAAGAAAATTACACCCAAGACTTCCATTCTGCCAGAGCAGCAGATACTTCTGACAGAGCCCCAAAGCAGAGACTAAAAGAGTGGTGATTAAATGGAGTGATGGGCATGAAAAAAAAACAAAGCTTGTAAGTTTCAGAGAAGGAGGCTACCTATAATCCACAGCTTGGAGTGCTGAATTCTTTGAGACAAATTTGATTTGACAGATTCTCTTGAAATATCTGATAATTTTACCAAACAACTCAGTGACCAGCAGTTGAAAGAGACCTACTGAGTCCTACTGGAGCAAAATATCTAATTTTGAGCAGTGGGGCAGTAAAACACACACCAAAACCACCCGTGATCACAGCCATAAAGGGCCAAGTTGAAGTGACAAACTTTTTGAACCCCCAAACCAGCAACAGGAACGACCCAGCCCTGTAAATAAACCATGCCTGGCATTCCATAAGATTTGAAAGGTCTGTTCCCTGCCTTCATCCCGTGCCATGGATGCATCATTTGCTGTGCTCTCACGCTAAAAATGACTGCAGTCATTAGGAACAATTTATGCTCAGGGAAATAATTACGGTCATTAATGGGGCTGCAAAGCAGAGGCTCTCAGGGAGCAGAAGTGGAGTGGTGGCAGCTGCCCGTGCGTGTGCTGTGACTGATGGGCAGGGCAATTGTGGTGTTCCCAGGATTGGGCATCCCAAAGAACTCAAATCCAGGCTCAGGAGGCAGCCAACACTTGGTAAGTCCACGGGGTGTTTGGGAAAAGCCAGTGGGATCACAAGAAAAACCAGAGAGAGAGTTGGCTGGACACAGAGCTGGGGTGAGTCCCCAGAAGTCGCCACTGACCACAGCTGGCAGTTTTTAATCTGCTGATGATAATCAGTGAGTGCTGACAGTGTTAACGAGGTCATGTCTGGCTTTTGGACCACCATTCACAGGAATGCGGTCCAATATGGAATTGGAAATGCTTGCAAAGAGATCCTGAGCTGGATTCCTGAGACTTTGAGGCAGCTGATGGCACAGGCAGGACTCAGCTGTGTGGAGGAGATGGCTCATCCCCTGGGATAGCTCTCCCAGTAGAAAATAATGGCTGAAGGAAATCTGGAAGCATCCAATGGGAGTGACATTTTCAGGGCAGGTCACAGGCTGTGACACTGATCTGAGGAAATCAATGAGAACAGGAAGAGCTGGACTGGGTCATCCTTGTGGGCCCCTTCCAGCTCAGGATATTCTGTGACTCTGTGTGTGATTTCCAGGAAAGTCCTGCCTGGACTCCTCATTTCTGTGAAAAGCACAGGATTATTGGCAGTCAGCTAATAAAGCTCATTTGGGTTGTCTGGACAGTCTCCTAAAGATTTAATACATTACTTAAAAGAGTGGATTTGGAAGGGACACTCGTCAGTGGAATTGGCCAATGGTTGATTGATAACACAAGTATGCTGATTGATAACACAAATATGTGCTGTTTTCACTGAAACCAACTAGGAAAGGAAGTTTAACCCAGCCCATGGCAGTTCCCATTTAAGGCAAATTCCTTCCATCCCCTAAAAAGGAGCCTGAAGTCAGCCTTGCTGGGCACTCTGGCCACAGGTATGAGTTCCAGACCATCTACACCCCTTGGTGACCAAATTCCCAGCTGCCTTTAGAGGCAGACTGAAAAATATCTTGTTTCCTCAGCAGAGAAATGACTGATCCTGTTTGTGTCTCCGTGTTGCTTGCAACTCCCTGGTCCTGCATTGACTTCCAGGCTGAATTTTGCCAGTTCAGCAGCTGGGATCTTGTTGTGATTGAACTTGATAAATTAAGCAGCCTTTTAGGGCAGGGGATGTCCCTGGTGTTTGTTTAGTGAGCCAGACTAAATCAATCCATGGTGTTGTACACAAAGTGGGAATTTTGCTGTCCCTGCTTGCCTTGGGATTCCCCCTGGTGACAGGCAAGGTGTGACCAGAGGGAGAAGCACACGAGCAGGAGGTTGGTGGGGAAAAAAGGGGCTAAACCCTCACTTTTGGCATTTTGTCCTGCCAAACTCCCCATGTGGGTGAATTAAGCACAATTAATTAACTGGCTGGAGAATGATGGTGCTGTGGCCATTTGTCTCCAAGGGCTCCTTGGGCGGCAAAGAAGGACCAGCAACATTGTCCCATCTTCAGTAAGACCCGGCCTGCCAGGAGGATTAATATATTAATACATAGAATAATATTAATATAAATAACATAATAATATATGAATATTATTATATTAAGTATGCAAAGTGCTCAGATGTTACCAAAATACAAGTGGTGGTGCTTTCAGCTGCAGGATGAGCAGAGAGGAGGGGAATTACCACACTGTGGTCAAACAGGACACAGAGGTTACGTGGCTTCTCAGGCCTTGGTGCTGCCTCCCAGGCTTCAGCATTTCTCTAAATAGTTAATTTGATAAATAGTCTCTTAGTTCTGGAGCCCCTCCCTGCTGCATCCCAGCAGGTGTTACATGGAACATGGTGGCAGGAGGCAGCATGGCCAGACTGGCAGCACGGAAAGGTTTAATTAACAGGGCAGCCAGGAAGGGAATGTGAAGAGGCAGCATGGAGAGATTAAGGCAGCCAGGAGACTGCCAGGGAATCAATCCATACAGGCCTGGGAAGAAGAACTGAGGCCAACTGCAGAGAGGAACATGGATGGTAACGATCACAGAGTCACAGAGTGGTTACAGTTGGAAGGGAGCTTAAAGATCATCTCATTCCAACTCCCCTGCCATGGGCAGGGAACATTCCACTAGGCCATAAGCAAGGAAAACACACATATTTTTATCTTTGCATTGTTGGGGACAAATTCACACAGGACCTGAGTAGGAGTGGTGCCGACGGCAATTCCCAAACCACACCTATTTTGGTGATTTTGAGACTCAATTTAAAAATGGGGGGGTTGACTGAACAATGTCCTGGAGGCCTTTCCAAAGTGAAATCCTCCATGACTCTGGGAAATGCCTGGAGTGGGGAAGGTTGTGTCCAGTCAAAGCCATGCAGTACAAACCCAGACAGGAATGTGAGCTCCAGAAATCCCTTGCAAAGAAGTCAAAAGTTTGATAGCAAAGACAAAATGCAGAGAAATCCCACAAACTTGCTTTCCAAAGGGAACTGGGCAACAACTCAGGAGGAAGGCTGAGAAACAAGAGTCTCTTTTCTCTGGAAGTTGATCCTTTGCAATGTGGCCACAGAGCACGGACAGTCCCCAGGAGCAGAGAGGAGAAAGCCAAACCAGCCAGGTTGGCATTAACAACTTTGGCTCCTCCAAGCCAGGAAAAGTGTCCAAATGGGAAGATAAAAATACAAAAAGACATGAAAAGGAGAGGTGTAATAACCCACATGGAGCAGAGGAAGCCAAGCTGCAGACGGACAAAGTATCCTAAGGCTGTTTCCCTGCCCGAGGCAGCAGAGCTGTTCTCACCCTGGCTGCCCTGCAGAGGATGAGTTTAGGGATGAAACTGTTCCATTTTAGAAGCATTAAAGGCTTTTGCTGTGCTGGTGCTCAGGACAGAGCAAGCACTGGGTCTGTTGATGCTCACAGGACCAGGTGGAAGCGGCATCTCCACAATCCCTGCGGGCAGGAGAAAGTGGATGAGCCTCCTTCCCTCTCCACTCTGCTCCTGCCACGATGCAAGGAGTGGGAGGCAGGAATGACCTACTTGTGTCATGCCCTGAATGCCTCTTTTTGCTCCAGCCAAGGCATCTCCACGCTCTGAGGCTCCTGCTCTGCCTGTTGGAACTGTCTGAAAGGATTTTGTTACTCCCCTCTCCTGTCCCTTCCTGTCCCCCACCCGTCTCCTTGGCTCACCTGGAGCTGGGAGGGCTGCAAAAGCATCTTGAGAGATCCAGCAGGAGCAGAAATCAGAAGCTGAATGGTTTTCATCCCATAGATTTGCTGTGGGAGGGGGAGATGTGGTGGAGAAGCATCCCCTGACATTACATTCCTGAGAACACAGGGATCCAGGTGCTCTCCTGGGTGAGAGATGTAAATCCATTGGTATTATTAGTGTCCCTCCAGGTTGAGGGCAGGATTATGGAAATCATTCTCTTGTCTCTCCCCACAAGGAAGGATGGGAGAACTGGGCTTTTGGGGTTATGAATTTTTTTTTTTTTGCGCGTGTGTGTGTGCGTGTGTGAAGGTATTTATTTATTTACCTGCTTAGCCAAAAATATTTGTGAGGGATGAGCATCTCCAAAGCCCTCAAAATCAGCAACTCTGCTCCTTCACTGACTTTTGCTCCTTGTTGACTTCAGTAGGAGCTGAGATAGCCCAGCTCTGCAAAATCCAGCCTTGAATGTGTAAGTTCTATTAATCTTTATTTTTTTAAAGATTTTTATGAAAACTATTACTATTACACATTATCACAGGCTTTTGGACAGCCCCTACAAAACCAAAGACATTTCCATTGCACCTTGTGAGACACTCATAAAGAACCTACTGCCTGTGTTACTGAGCTCTCACAGATATTCCTTGGTCCTTTACCTGCAGCTGTGGCCTCAGAGCTGTGATGGATTTCATTTAAAGCCCTTTATTTCCAGCCATGATGTGCTCTCATTTAATTAGCCCTGTCCACCTCCCTTTCCACATCCCATGTGGCTGATGGGACTCTGGGCTGCTGCTGCTGGAGCTGGGGGACACAGGGAGCAAACCCCACAATTAGACAGACAGGTAATGACATTTTCCCTCTCCCATGGGTGAAGAGTGGTTGTCGTGAGGAAGAGGTTGAGGGAGCTGGGGGTGTCCAGCCTGGAAAAGAGAAGGCTCCAGGGAGAGCTTAGAGGCACTTCCAGTACCTAAAGAACACTTACAAAAAGAGGGAGAGGGACTTTTTACATGGGATAGGATAAGAAGCAATGTTTTAAACTAAAAGAGGAGAGATTTAGGTTAGATGTGATTAAGAAATTGTTCCCTGTGAGGGTGCTGAGGCCCTGGCACAGGTTGCCCAGAGAAGCTGTGGCTGTTCCTGGATCCCTGGAAGTGTCCAAGGCCAGGTTGGACTGGGCTTGGAGCAACCTGGGATAGTGGAAGGTGTTATGTTGTGGTTGGAACGAGATGTCCTTTGAGTTCCCTTCCAACCCAACCCACCCTGTGACTCAGTGGTTCCCTGCTGTTGAGTTTTCCCTGGACAGAAGCAGTTGAACACACTGCACACCTGCCACTTCCTCTGGAAGCTGCTCTGCCTTGGGATGGGCCAAAAATGGAAATGCCATTCAAGTTTTGTCCACTCATTGCCCACTAAGACAAGGCCTTGAGTGCTGTCCTTCAGAGCACATCCTGGGACTGGGGCCACACTGTTCAGGGTTGTGTCTAGGTGGATTTTAATAATCTCCAGGGAAAGAGACTCCACTGAAAAATACAAGGAAAAGCCAGTGTGTGGCATGATCACAGTTGGACCATCCCTCCTGTCCACAAGGACTGAACAATGTTGTGAGTGCCCAGAGATCCTCGAGGAAGAGCATCCCTGAGAGGTGGGTTCCCAGCACAGCAAGGTGAACTTGCAGTTCCTGGGGGAAGAGCTTTGCCACCACCTCGGGATGCTCCATCCACCAACATCATCTCCCCCAAAGAGCAGAGCTCCTCTCCTCACTGCAGACCTGCCTGAGAAAGCCTGGCCAGTGTCTGCACATTAACATCATCACCATAATCATTTCCCCTCCCCGGGGGGAGCACATCAAGAGGAAGTTAATGTGAAGGGAAGGGCGTCACCATCATCTGTTCCAGAAGTGACAATGATCCCTGCTCAGCCTGCTCTCGAGGGGACTGAGTCCCACAGCCCAAGGGCAGCTGTGCAGAAGGTCTGACCCTGCTGCACTCCAGGAGTTCACCCCAGGCCTTGTCAGTGCCAGCCTCCCTGGGGACCTGAGCTGTCTCACTTGGTCACATCACGGGGACAGCAGACAGATGATTTACAGAGAGCTCCTCTCCCTAATTTCATATATTTTGTGTTTCACTAATCCTGGTGCCTCCCTGCTGCTCCAGAGAACCCCTGGGTAGTGCAGCTCCTGCCATTGCTTGAAAGCCCATTGGACTGGGTTTCAAACCATGAAGAAACATTTTCCTCTTGAATCTCCCACCTTTAAGGCATCACCCCATCATTATCCCCGCCCTGTGCTAGTTCCAAAAGGGCTCCTGGGAACCACCTGAGCTGATGTTACTGGCCCAAAATCACACCCTGGCACTGCCTAATCCATCCATCCATCCATCCATCCATCCATCCATCCATCCATCCATCCATCCATCCAGCTGGAGCCTGCAGGTGGCTCATGGAAATGGTGGAACAGTTGATATCTCAAGCCACTTTCAGGTACTTTTAAGACTTTCCTCTCTCTTTTTTTTTCCCACTTTTTTTTTTTTGGTTGTTGTTGTTGTTGTTGTTTTGTTTTGTTTTGTTCTGTTGGGTTGTTTGTTTGTTTGTTGTTTGGATTTTTTTCTAAAAGCAGAGTGATTTTCTCTATCTTGCTCCAGAGCTGGAAACATCTGGGGTAGAGGTAGAGCAGGGAGTTCTGTGCTCCAGCATTCCAGATTAGTCACTGACAGGACCTCTCCTCTGTCCATTGACAAATCAGGACTCTGCTTTCCATCTCCTCTGGGAATGTTCAAAGAGCCCCTTACTGCACTCAGGGAGGAATTGTGTTTAATTCATGCCAGTGGAGGCTTTTCCAACAAAAAATAGCATAGTCCCATCAAGCTGGAAAAAGCAACAAGAAAGGGAAGAGCCCCTCCCCACAGGTGTATTGGAGACTCCAAATGATGGAAAGAACAAGGTCTCTCTGCCCAGGTCTAATCTGTCACCTCCCTCATCAGCACACCTGATGCAGCATCAGAGAAATGAGGGGTTCAGCACTGACATTTTGGGTTCTGTAAAGTTAAATATTCCACAAGAAAATATCCAGTTATCCCTTGGATACCCAACCAGTGTGCTCCACACTTTGGTCTCTGGAATGATGCCCACAACACAAGAGGTGAATTATCACTGACCCAAACAAATCCCCAAATATGCATCATCTCCATCAGAGCTCAATTACTCTGGGCAGAGTTAGATGGGATATTGGGAAGGAATTCCTGGCTGTGAGGGTGGGGAGGTCCTGGCATAGGTTTCTCAGAGAAGCTGTGGTTGCCCCTGGATCCCTGGAAGTGTCCAAAGCCAGATTGGATGGGGCTTGGAGCAACCTGGGATAATGGAACATGTCCCTGCCCATGGCAGGGGGTGGAACAGGATGGTCTTTAAGGTCCCTTCCAACCCAAACGAGTCTGAATCTCTGATTGTACCAATCATGCAACATCATTACTAAACAGGTTCCCTTATTTTGTGTGTTTTGGTTTTTGTTGTTTGGAGGGAGTTTTTTGCTCCTTTGGTTTTGCATTTTTCAGTTTTGCTGGTTCATATTGTTTGTGGTACCTCAGATGAAGTTTCTTGTTTGTTTCAAATTTAAAAGTCCTCCAGATTTGGCAAAAAAAAACAACCAAACCCCAGTAAAAATAAAGGAACACTAAATTAGTGATTAGTTAAAATCATTCACTGAGTGATAAAATAATGGATAAACTATCAGCACTGTGCCCAGAACGAAGCTCTCCCAACTCCTTGTCCCAGTCAGGCTACTCATCTATGAAATCTCCTGTGCAGATTTATTTTCAGGGGGAGAAAAAAAATCACTCCGGTTACAGCAGGAAGAGAGTTTAGAGTAGAATTGCTATTTCCCAGTGGTGCTGGGGGCTCTCACACTAAATCACATTACTGCAATTTAAAATACAACCACACATCTGCTGAGGCCTGGGGATCGCTCACACGTGTGTCTTTTAGTCCAAGGCAGGTATTCTTAGGTGAATTTTTCCTCCTCTCTGAGATGTAAAATGAAGCTGAATTCCTTTGCATTTTCCATGGATTCTCCTGCCTCTCCAGTTGGTTACCAAAGCCTCAGCTGCTTTGTGCTAATTTCTTAACCTGGTTTTGTGGCGGGGTCCCAGGTGGATTGAGCTAATTTGGAATAAGGCGTGTCTGATTCTGGAATAGGAGCATCAACACAGGGAATTAATTATGAACCACTAATGTCAAGTGCACAGTCCACAATAAGTCCTTGGATAGATGAAGCTTAAGGCCATCATCTCTAATCTTTCTCAAAAGAAATTTTTTTTTTTCCTTGTCTGTCTCTCGATCTGCCTATCAGGAAATAGGTTCCCTGCCCATTCCAGGGGGGCTGAAACTGGAGAATTTTTAAGGTCCCTTCCAATCCAAACCATCCTGTGATTTTTATGGCTATGAAATGGTCACACAAATATTTTGCCCTCACCTCATTCCAACCCCTGATCCTTCAAGATCAGCTCTGTGAATGGGATGCTCAGTGTGTGAAGTCCTTCCTACATTTAGGGCTTGATCTTGGCCTGGAAGTCACCAGGATTATTTGTCTAAAAACTTACTCAGATCACTGTATCCACCTTATCAGAGCTCAGCCAAATACAAATCATAGAATTCCAGAATGGTTTGGGTCGGAAGGGACCTTAAACATCACCTCGTTCCAATCCCAACACCTTCCACTAGCCCAGGTTGCTCCAAGCCCCATCCAACCTGGCCTTGGACACTTCCAGGGATCCAGGGACAGCCACAGCTTCTCTGTGCCAGGGCCTCACACTCTCCCAGGGAAGAATTTCTTCCAAATATCCCATCTATTCCTGCTCTCTGCCAGTGGGAAGTCATTTCCCTCTTGTCCCGTGTAAAGCCTTGTTTAGCTCTGGGTGCAAATTACAGCACCTCCTGTGCAGCAGCTTAAGGAGGTCAAACTTTAATCCAGAAAGGTTTCTTTTAATGAAAACCTAGGATTGTGGGTGTGTTGGCTGACACAAACTCCCTTTTTATCCTGAGACCCCCATGCTCTGGATTTCCAGCAGATTTCCAGATGTCTTTTTCAACCCCTTCAATCCCTTCTCAGAGCAACCATTGTCCTGCAGCCTGAAAGGAATTTTCCACTCAGGTACTCCAAAATCCTTCCTTGAGAAACTTCACACCTGCAGGTGGCTGCCATGAATGCACAAACCTGCTTTTCTCAACCTCCTCTCACCATCCCACCTCAGCCCCCAGTGGCTGAAGGGCAAAGACCCAAGACATGGCTGTGACCTTAATCAACCCCATCAGGCACTTCTGCAAAGCTTAGGACAGCAAAAATTCATCAGTCTATGCTGAAAATTCTTGGAAACAGAGAAATCCCGAGTTTGGCTGTGAGTTCTCCCACCCTAAAACGCTGCAAACTTTGGATTTTTCTCCTTTGTGTTAACCCCATCATTTTTTGGGAAGAAAAAAAGTGATGGAGCTTAAAAAGATGAATTACCTGATCTGCACATTCAATGGAGCTCAAACGCTCCATAAACGCGACATGAGTTTTAACAGTATTTAATGGTTTGCATTAATTAATGAGTCTTTAAAGACGTCAGACACTTGTAGATTTAAAAACTTTATAACTTTCAATAAATTCAGTGGGGCTGAATGAATTCCTGCAGACCTGCACAGCTTTGGAAACACGCTCCCTCTCAAACAACTTCACCAATGTTTGTGATTTTAACTGCAAGGAAGGAAGAAAGAAAAGAAGGACAAAAGAAAAGGAGTGGAGGAGGAAAAGGAGACAATTTATTGTGATTTACTATGAAACAGATTTTTTTCCATTTAATTTCAATACTTTGTTACTTGATTGATTTTTTTCCTAGCAATTCCCTGGAGAGCTGTTGATGCAATGAGGGGTGAGGAGCTCTGCAAACCTCCACATCTTTGTACACAGACTCAAAGGATCATTTATGTTGGAAAAGACTTCTGGGACCATCGAGTTCAACCTGTGACTGATCCCCACCTTGTCACCCAGCCCAGAGCACTGAGTGCCACAGCCAGATGTGAAAATCTCAGGGATGGGGACTCCAATACCTCACTGGGCAGCCCCTTCCAATGCTTGGCAACCCTTACCAGGAAGGAATTCCTCCTGATGTCCCACTGCACCTCCTGTGGTGCAATTTGAGGTTCTGTCCTCTCCTCCTGTCCCTGTTCCCTGGGAGCAGAGCCCAACCCCTCCTGGCTGTCCCCTCCTGTCAGGGAGTTGTGCAGAGCCAGGAGGTCCCCCCTGAGCCTCCTTTTCTCCAGGCTGAGCCCCTTTCCCAGCTCCCTCAGCCTCTCTTGTGCTTCAGACTCTTCCCCAGCTCTGTTCCCTTCTCTGGACATGCTCCAGCCCCTCAATGTCCCTCTTGTCATGAGGGTCCCAGAAGTTTTACCTGCACTGGAGGTGTCCCAGCAGTGCCAGCACAGGGGACAGGCACTGCCCTGGTGCTGCTGCCACCCCAGAGCTGGGACAGCCCAGGTGGCCTCTTGCCCACCTGGGCTCATGTTCAGAGATTGTTGACCAGCACCACCAGGTCTTTCCCTGCTGGGCAGTTTTCCACTCATACGTATCCCTATCAGTATCTGGATTTGTATCCATATCCACACAGCTGCGCACACACACAAATATATATTTAATATCTAAATTTTGCTGGTGTTATTTCTGAAGGAGACTACTTCAGAAATCCAATTCCACACACGTATCCTAAAGGTCAACTTCTCCCATCCATTTGGGATGAACACAAAGACTGGGTATTCCAATTCCTCCCCACACCTTTGGTAATTACAGATTTTTGGAGCTCTTTGCCCAGAGGGAAGCAAAGTGAGAGGCAGGGGCAGGGCTGAAAGCAGAGCAGGGGGAGGAAAGAGAACATAACTCATCCTCATGGGTGGCATGTTTGTATGAATGGGCTGGGATTTATACTGAAACCACTTCCTGTGCTCATCATGGAAGAAAGACAAGAGGAATCATAAAAACAATGAGTGCAGAGAGGGGAATGAGCCTTGGCTCTGGCTTGTACAGGGAATTATTCTCCCAGGCATCTCACCAGCCTTCTAGTTGGGATCACTCATCCCCCTCCTACACACAGGATATACAAATATCAGGAAATGGTCGCTGGAATGCTGTCCCTGCCTTTGTAAAGGCCACGCCATGGGGGGTGAGCAGGGGATGCCGCAGGACCTGCTGGCTGCTCTCAGGTGATGGGGGCTGGAGAACAAATCACAGAGGGGAATCACTGCAGGTTCCAGAGGGTTGGCACTGCCTTTTCTTAGTCATCATCACTACACAAAAATCAGAGCAGAGGCCCCACAAAGAAATGGGATGGTGCCAATGCACGTCAGGATCTTCCCACAGATTCACCAGCATGAACAGGTTTCCCAGAGAAGCTGTGGCTGCCCCATCCCTGGAAGTGTCCAAGGCCAGGTTGGATGGGGCTTGGAATAACCTGGGATAGTGGAAAGTGTCCCTGGCCCATGGCAGAGCATGGAAGTGGCTGAGCTTTAAGCTCCCTTCCCACCCAAACCATTCTAGGGCTCTATGATTCCTCACCAAGGATTTCTCACTTTCAGTGATTTACCCAAATTCTCCACCCAGCTGTGCCCAACATCACACAACTTCACCCCAAATGGACCACACTGACCCTTCTCATTTCCACCACAAAATACCTTCCTGCATTCTGAAACCTCCTCCCCTTCACCCATCTCATTTTATCCCCACTCCTGTCCATCGCCGGCAGCAACAAGCGAGGAGAGAAGGTGCTCCTGAGCCAATATCCCAAACTCCCTCCATCCTCCTCCTCCTCTGTGCCTGTCAGATGCGATGACAGGGATGCTCTTCCCCCCGTTCCCGGCTTTGGCAGGACCCTTTGCCCGGCAGGTAGCGGGAGGTGACGGAACTCAAAGGTGATGCTGCCCATCCATATGGAGAGCTGGGTACCAGTCGCTGACGTGCTGCTGCCTCCGCTCTCCCGACGCATCCTGGCTGTGCCTCCAGCCCCATCCCGCCGCTCATTTGCCGGCACGGATCGGCTGCTCGGGGCTCGCGGCATCCCGGGGACATCCTGGCTATGGGCTCTGCTGGGCACGCTGAGTTGGGAGACTGACAGAGGAAGAGTGTGTAATTGCGACAGAGGGGAAAGCCGCGGGGGAGTTTTGTCTCGAGATGACGAACAGGAGCTGGAAAGGCTTGAGGGGAAGGGGATGAGCAGTCACGAGAGTGGCCTGACCTGCTCTGAGGCACAGCCAGGAGAAGGGGGGATGCAGATCTCTCTCCTCGTCCCCGAGATGATACAGCAGCACCAAACACGCTGCTGTCACCACCAGCTCACCACACCTGGCCGAGCACTTTAGAGCTGGACTTGAACTTGATGCTAAAAAAGGTCTTGCCAAGGCCAGAGCAGCCTGATGGACTCTGGTGGCTTGATAAATAACTACTTATGAATGCCCAATCTGTGTGTCTGTACCAGAGCTGTGCACTCATATGACCTGCTGGGTCTGTGAGCACTGGGAAACTGAGGCACGGAGCAGTGACCAGTTTGCTGCTCTGGATCACAGAGATGATGTGGTCAGATGTTGATACTGTCAATTTGAAGCCATTTCCCCTTGTCATTCCGGGCCCCTGTCCCAAGCCCCTCTCCAGCTCTCCTGGAGGCCCTTTAGGCCCTGGAAGGGGCTCTGAGGTCTCCCTGGATCCTTCTTTTCTCCAGGTTCTCCATCACAATCACAGGATGATTGTGACCACTGCAGGACCGCTGGGAGCACTGCAGGTCCTCTAGACTGACACCCCTGCTCAAGTAGGGTTCCCTAGAGCTGGTTACTCGGGGTTGTATCCAGACAGTTCTGGAATATCCCCAGTGAGGAGATTCCACTCCCTCTCTGGACAATCTGTTCAGTGCTCGGTCACTGCACAGGAAGAAAATTCTGCCTCCTGTCCAACTGGAACCTCTTGAGTGTCAGTCCCTGCCTGTTCCTCTGGTGCCATTGCTGAGCCCCTGGAGCAGAGCCTGGGCCCTGCTCTGAGCCCTCCCTGCACACAGGGACACCCAGGGCTGGGGGCTCCTCTCTCCCTCAGCCTTTCCTCATCAGGAAGATGCTTCAGCCCCTTCACCATCTCTGTGGTCCTCCACTGGACCCTCTCCAGCAGCTCCACATCTCCCTCCATGATGATGTCCTGAAGGAAATCAGCCTTCCAGGGACATGTGGGAAAGCACAGCACTCTCCCAATGGAAACACCAAAGTCATGCTCCCTTAGAAACACCACAAACTTCATCTGCCAACTGCAGCTGGGCACAGCTGGACACCAGGTTTGGCATCACTCAACTTGCCTAAATCCAAAGGGAACATCCCAAGGCAACACAAGTGGTTGGAAGCACCGAAAAAAATGGAAAATTTGAAGAGCTTTTGGGAAAGAGATAAAATTTTCCTTTCAGCACCGCCTTCTGCCCTGTCCTCCTTGAAGGTTTGGGAACTCACTGTTCTGAAGCCGGGGTGATTAAAAAAAAAAAAAGTCTGTGCCCTTTTTGGATAATATAATAAAGACTTAGATGCTTTTCGGACGTCAGCTGCTGCCAGTAATCAGCGCTTTGCAGCTGCTGAGTCACAAATAGCTTGAAAAATATTTCCAGTCCTTGCTCTCCTGAGAGCTAATCCCAGAACGGGCAGTCATAAAAAAACATAAATCCCCAAATTACCAGAATGGCCCCAGAAATCTCTTTTAAGGTGATTTAGTTCTGGATTGTCTTTACCTCATTGTTTCTCCTCCATGTTCCTCGCTCCTCTTTTTTCCCTGGACATTCCCACATGGCTGGAAAAGGTCATTCCTGTGTCCCTCATTGTCCAAACCCTCCCTAACATCTGGGGATGTGCCCTCCTGCTGTCCTGTCCCCTCTGTGTGTGTTTGACCCTGCCGGAAGATGAGCTCAAACACTAAGCACAGACTGTTTTTGTGGAGGTTTGGGGGGGGTTGTTTTTATCATTTATGGTGAGAACAAAGATGTTCCCTTCTGGGCTTGTCCACAAATTTCTCACCCTTCGAAACAAACATCAACCTTTGCCCCAGCTGTCTGCAGGACACTTTACCCTGGCATCCAAAGGGCTCCTCCAAGTTGGTATTGAGCTGGTTCAAAACTGCTTTAGCCATTATTATTAAGAAGAAAGAGAAGAAAAACCATGTCCTTTTTTTATAAGGGAATGCCAAGCCCGCTGCAAAAGGCATCACCATGAATTAAGCAGAAGAAAGGCCAGCTGAAGTCCATGTGAGAGTGTCCATGCAGCTGTTGGCATCATTTTAAATAAGCAAACATATAAATATAAAAATTGCACCAGTTCTATAGAAATTAATATATATTTATTTAAATTTATATATATATATATATGTTTGAGTGGGTTGAAGAGGAG
>VWZU01012299.1:570872-609990 GCA_013397095.1 Sterrhoptilus dennistouni
CTCCTTTTAATTACTCTTCTTTCTTCCCTCACTTTCCTGCTCCTTTTTATCCTTCCTCTCTTTATTTTGTTGTTGGTACAGGCAGGAAGGGTTTGACTCAGAGAAGGAACACTGCAGACAAATCCAGCACAATTCCAGGGAGGAGGAGCCGAACCAGCGAGCTCCCGAAAGCAGCAGGGAGATGTCTCTTCCTCGGGGGGAATCTCTGCAATGGAGGGATGATGGGAGAGCCCCGCTGCCTCTCCAAATCCTCCTCCGCACTCTCGGCATCCCCTCGCCGCCTCCTCGCCCAACTCTCGGGTTTCCGTGACAACGCTGGGCTCACTGGAGCCTCCCCATCGCAGCGCTCGCCCACCCCAGCCCCTGGTGCCTCTGCATCCCCCGGGGGCTCAGCGGGCTCAGCACAGAGACAACAGCCTCGGAGGGAGCTCCAAACTTGGAGCAGTTGGATCTTGGAGCCGGGAGAAGGATGCCCGGGTTGGGGGTTGTCCCTTTCTTTGATCCGGGTCCTGGGAATGGTTGTTTCAGGAGGTGGGTGATGAGAGAGGTTGGGATGCAGGAAAGGTAAAGGGGAAAACCCCCACAGGGCTCAGGGTTAGGGTTGAGCAGAGAATCAAAGAAGCTCAGAATGGTTTTGTTTTGGAAGGGATCTTAAAGCTCAACTTGTTCCATCCCTGCCATGGGCAGGGACACCTTCCACTATCCCAGGCTGATCCATGCCCCATCCAACCTGGCCTTGGACATTTCCAGGGATCCAGGGGCGGCCACAGCTTCTCTGGGCAACCTGTGCCAGAGCCTTCCCACCCTCACAGCCAACAATTCCTTCCCAATATCCCATCTATCCCTGCCTCTGGCAGTGAGAAGCCATTCCCTATATCTTGACCCTCCATCCCTTGTCCCAAGTCCCTCTCCAGCTCTCCTGGAGCTCCTTTAGGCTCTGGAAGGGGCTCTGAGCTCTCCCTGGAGCCTTCTCTTCTCCAGGTGAACACTCCAAGCTCTCCCATCCAGCCTGATGCTAAGGTTACACCTCCACAATAAATCCATGCTGGAGCTTGATCTCCACCCCTGAAACCTGACCATGTTCACACCATTAACCTTTCCCACCCTCCCAAAGGCAGCAGCTGCATCCCAACCCCCCATTGGGGATGATCCCTGGTCCATGGCAACTCCTGAGCTGACACAGGGATGGTTTGGCTAAACCTGAGTTGGCCAGGGCTGAAAAGGCCTTAGGGATGGTGGTGAAAACAGAAATGTGAAGGTTCAACCCCAGCTCTTGTGTTCTCTGTTCCATTTACCACTCGCAATAACCCATCACTCAGCCCTGGCAGGGCCTGGGCAGACCTCAGTCTGCTGGCAGTGCTCTCCATTCATCCGTGCCCCAGTGATGTCACAGCCAGTGCCCAGAGCAGCAGTGACTTCCATCAGTGACTGAGCCCTGCGGGTGACTCACAGACCCTCCTTTGTCCCCTGCCCCAGGGGATAGACTCAGACTCTGGTGATTTTGGCTGAACAGTCACCAAGGACATGAAGCCACCTTGCAGAGTGCTGGGAGTGTTTGCAGAGAGCAGGGAAAGCAGCCACAGGGTGGGAATAAAGGGCAGGAACTACTCAGAATCATAAAATCACAGAATGTCCTGAGCTGGAAGGGACCCACCAGCATCATCCAGTCCAACTCCTGGCCTTGCACAGACACCCCAAAATCCCATCCCTGAGAGCGTTGTCCAAACACTCCTGGAGCTCTGGCAGCCTTGGGACTGTGCCCATCCCCTGGGGAGCTTCTTCAGTGCCTCTAGGGGAAGAACCTTTCCCTGATATCCAACCCAACCCCCAAAATATGCACCACTGGTTTAGTTGTGTTGATAATTGTCAGTAAATTTGTTTTCTCTGATGTAACCTGGAGCACAAAACATCCAAACTCTTGCAGGTTTTCTCCACATCCCAGTGCTTGGCAGGGTGTGGGGAGGACTTTGTTCCCAAAAAGGACTCAGGACCAGTTGCTCCATGGGGCTAACACTGATCACAGAATTGGAAGAATGGAATAATCTGGGTTGGAAGGGACATTTAAAGGTCATCTAGTCCAAACCTGTGGAATGAGCAGGGACATCTCCAACTAGATCAAGGTTGTCCAGCTCACAGGCTGTCCCCTGACTTTACACCCTCACGGATATCACAATGGTTAGAAAAGAGAAGGCTATGATGACTTATTTTCTTCATTTTCAAGAATCTGGGCACATCTGATCTGAAGGCAAGATCCCTCTGCTTTCCAGGACTTAGGGCTGGCCATGAGCAAGGAGGGAATTCCATATACTGCTGCCTGCCCTGGCCCATGGAAATGAACCAGTGGAGGGGAAAACACAGCCCAGTGTGAGCCCTCAGACTGTGGGAGAGTTTATTACCCCTCCTGGAAAGAAAGGAAAAGGCATTGCACAGTCACTGCTGGAAATTTTTTGCCAGACAAGAGAAAGGCAGGTTCTGCTCACTAAAAGTCAACTTTCTGTGGGGTGAGATCCTCCTGCTTCCAGCTGAAGTTCTTCCTTAACAGGATCCAAAGGTGATGGAAGTGTTATTTACAGGCAGCTAAATTCCCAGGAAGAGGCAATTTTTGGGTATCAAGTGGGGTCATGTTTTAACTCTTGGGAACAGCGCCCACTCCAAGCTCTGGACTCTTGGTTTTGGTGGGAATTCTGGCACCAGCTGAACGTGGGGTTGTCCTCTTTGACATTGAGAAGCCAGCTGAGACTCCAGCTGCCAGAACAAAGGCTGAGGGAGCTATGTTTAACAGCACGAGGGCCCAGCTCTACATTACACACACACACACACACGCTGAGCTGTCCCCAGCATTAAAATTTCATTACAAGGAGTGCACCAGGAATAACCATTATCAATTATATATTACACGCTGCTTTAGTCTAAAAGAAAATCTGATGGCTCGGGGGTTCTGCTGTGAGAAGGACCCTCTCTTTGCAGGGTTTGGAGCTGGTTGTGCTGGTGGAGCTTTGTGATTCACCACACAACTCCCACTCTCCCAGCCCCCGTGTCCTTAATGGTGGGAATATCCACTCCAGGAGGTGCCTGGCTGGATGTTTGTCCCAGGTCATGCAGGCCATGCTGGGTTACCACTGAATCACAGGATGGTTTGGGTTGGAAGGGTTCCAGTCACAGTTTCCACTGTCCCAGGTTGATCCCAGCCCTGTCCAACCCAGTTTTTTAACATTTCCAGGGATGAGGCAGCCACAGCTCCTCTGTGGGATGCCCAGGACAGGACAGGGATTGAGGATTGGATCTTGTGGCTTTGTTATCTGGATAATGCCACTGTGCCTTAGGTAACTCACTTGGTCACCTGAGATGTTCCCTACAGCAGGGGTGGCTCCAAAGGTGGCTGTTCTCTGTGTCTTGGACACCTCTCATGGCTGGGACGACTGGAGGTGTCCCCACTGCTGACAGAAGGTTCTTTGGTGGCCTCAATGTCCTCTTTCAGATGCTTTGGTGTGAGCAGCAGACCTCACCCACATCCCAGAGCTGAACTTGTACCATTTCCCTGGGACAGCAGTGACAGCCATCCCTTCAGTGTCTGCAGCACTCAAATCTCCTCTTTCCCCCAGTGTGGCTGAGCAGCTTTTAAAAATCAAACCCACAAACACTTCCATTCTTAAGTTGTTCCTCATCCCCACCCTGAGCAGCCTTGGCCCTATGAAAAATCCACTTCCATTTTTCATGTTGGGGAATAAATGTTGGCATTGTCTGAAGGCTTTCCTGTTAAATGATCCCCCTCCATCGATGGCAGACAATGAACAACCCCAGATTCTGAAAGGTGATAATGACAGGGACACTAAGGAGCAATGGGGTGCAGGGAGGGGATGTTAAAAGGTGTTAAAGTCTTAACACTGATATTTCAATCCAATTAACTCCTCTGTGTGTGATGCCTTAGGATTTTAGCTCTTGTATTTTTCATATATTTGTAATCTTGCAAATTCTTCAGTGTATAACTCTAAAGCTCCATAGCCTGTGAACTACTGTTCTCCCATTTTATTCAGACAAAACAGTTCTTCTCTAGGCCCAGGACTCAGGGACACCTCACTGTGTCATGCCCTGAGGAGTATAAACAAAAGTGAGTTGGGGGCAGAAGCAAACTGGGGGTGTATGACTCCATTACCTGAAGCTGTAATTGGAGGATTAATCCCTGATATGTAAATGGACAATATTTATAACTATGAAAAACTCATGACCATTGTCCATCTTGGGTGCAGCTTTTGACTGCCCAAGGTGCACCTACTGAAGGCCTTCAATAAATACCTGCTTTTGTTCTCTTGATTTTGTCCAGCCTCTGTTCCAGGTGGCCCCTCCAAGGCATCAAAGTGCTGGATATTGTGGAAAACATCAGCAGCTGGGTGGGGAACAGGCAGGTGAGGGGGATCTGCAGGATTTTGTCCACTCCCTCCAAGAAATCCTCAGGCAGATAGGGAAAGGACATAGGGGGCAATGGTTTTTAAACTAAAAGAAGAGAGATTTAGATTAGATCTTAGGGAGAAAATCTTCCCTGTGAGGGTGGGGAGGCCCTGGCACAGGTTTCCCAGAGAAGCTGTGGCTGCCCCTGGATCCCTGGAAGTGTCCAAGGCCAGGGTGGATGGGGCTTGGAACAACCTGGGATGGTAGAAAGCATCCCTGCCCGTGGCCGGGGATGGAATGGGATGATCTTTAAGGTCCCTTCCCACCCAAACCACTCTGTGATAAAACTACAATGGATCCCACATTTCTCTGCTGCCAACAAGCCCATGGCTGCACTTTGAAATCCTTATTTCCCTTTCCCATCCACTGGATCGTGCCTGAGAAAGTGATTTCTCAGGATGCAGATTAAAGCAGAACAGCAGAGAGTCTCCAGTGCAATTATGAAAAGGAAGTCATAAAAAATAGTAATTAAAAGTCCTATTTCTGCTGGGTAAATGCCTGGGCAGGGCTGGGAGTTGTTGGAGAGAAAGATGCCTGAAATATAGAGGATGAAGCAGAGGTAGGGATGGGACAGAAAGGATTTGTCTGTGCCAGTGAAGCAAACAGGAACAGGGATTGCACCATTCCTGCTGTCACCTCTAGGAACAGTCCCTTGCACAGTTTTAATCCAGCAAAACAGGCCCTGTTGGATGCTGATCTCTGCTGTCACCTGCCTGTGACTCAGTTTCCTGTTGGATGAGCCAGGAATGATGAGTCCTTTGGTCACTCCGTCTGTGTGGATGGTGGGAAACACAACATTCCAGTGTGGCTGCTGAAATGCAGGTGGGGAAAAGCAAAGAAATTTGGGTTGGGTGGAGGAGGTTTTGCTCATGGAAATGAAAACATGGGCAGAGTTTTATTTGGTTCAACCCTGAACTGAGCACCTTTGACCTCCTGGAGTGGCACTCAGGACACAGCCTGAGGACCTCTCAGGTGGCATTTGGCACCTGGGCAAAAACTAGGAAAAAGCAACATCTTTATATGTGAGTTATCCAGTTCTTGTTCTCCAAGGTCCTGAAGTCTTGTCCTTGGGCTGCCCAAACTGCAAACACTCTCCCAGCTCCTGATCCAGCAAGGATTTACACCTCAAACCTCCTGCACCTCCTGGGCTCCTGTGGGACATGGGGTCCTTCTGCCCCTTCCCAACCCTCTCAGGCCTGGCCAAAAAGAGACCTCTGGGCTCACTGGTTGGCAGGTGATTGAAGCCTCAACACTTGGAGACTTCAACCAAGCTCCTGCCATGGACTTTCACCCAGGAGAAGATGCCAGAGGGACAACTGGGATGAGACCTTCCCAGGAAAGTCTTCCTGCACCACTCATCAGCCCATTTCTGCTGTGAGCACACAGGTCCAGCCCCACAGGCAATAAATGAGACCCCAGATAGGGTGAACACTTCAGGAAATGCTCAAAAAAAAAACAACCCCTGCAGAGGCAAAACCCTAAATCCCAGAGGGACTCTTTGCCTTCCTGCTGCCGAATCACTAGTGGGGAGCAGGAATTAAAGAGAGGAAAGTAAGAGTGGAGGAACAGTGAGTGGAGATTGTAAACACACAAGCCAGATTAAAAACTTAATGGGTCTAAGCAGGCACCAGGGGTGGGAGGGAGAGGGGCTGGCAGGGAGGGGAGGCTGTGCTGCCTTGAAGGGCTGTGGGAAGCTCCAGCAATCCTACTGCCCCCAGGAGAAGGGAAACAAATGCTCCGGAGTGGGAGCTGGAAGTGCAATCACTGGGCTGGGTCGTTCCCAAGAGCTTTGGGGACATTTGGAGGGACGAAGTGGAAGTTCAGGACTGCCACCATCCCACCCCTTGCTGTGCTCCTTCTTGGGGATTGGGGCAGGGGTGGGGTGCAGACCGATGGAGGTTGTTTGAGGGGTGATGGGAATTCATGGATTGAAAGGAAGGAAAGGTTTTTAAATGTGCGTGGGGCAAAAGGAAGATGGGCTCATGGAAATCAGCCTCCTCAGGTATCAAATTAGAGGGAAGCTCAGGCCAGCCCAGGATGAGCCTGGTGGCTGAAGATGTGGAAATCCCAGTTCTTACAGAATCCCAGGGGTTCAAACCCCCCTGCTTTTCCCATTTGCCTCCCGAAGTTTTCCTTCACATGCTCCAACATGAAATCACATCCAGATCTCTCCCCACACCACAGCTAAGAAAACAAATTGCTCTGTGAGTAGAGGAGCAAAGCAAGGTTGGTTTCCAAGGGATGGTGGATTCTCCAGCATCCCATAAAGCACAAACTCCAATGAAAGATTTACCCAAATCTGTGACATTTGTCAAGTTTCTCTGCTGGGTGGTTTGGCTGGAATTTAGGAGGGAATATGATCCAGGGGTGCTTTTTCTCCTTCACTGAGGATACTGAGATTCTTATTCTCTTTCCATGTGCCTGGTTGTGTGAAAGTTGAAAGATTTATTCTCTGAAAAATCAGTATTCAAAGTTTTGAGAAGTCCATCCTCTGTCCCTATGTAGGTCTGGCTTCCTTAGGAAATAAATGTAAAGCTGTGGTGAAAGGCTGCCCAAAACCAAGCAGGAAAACTTTGGAGACAGAATTTTGTACCTCCCAGGCAAAGAAAAGCATTTAAAGTGTCTCTGAGGTGAGGTTTGACTTCAACATTTTCCTCCAGGCTCTAACACCTGAGGGGAAAAAAAAAAAGATGAAGAGATGGAATGCTGATGACTTCTTCTCTGCTTGCCTGGTTCAAAACCATGGAATGATAGAATCATTTTGGTTGGAAAAGACCTTTCAGATCATGGTTTTTGTTACTTTCTGAGGGCTTGGCGTGCATCTTGGAGAGACTGAGATTGGCAATGCCTTAGTTGGAGCCAGTGAATTTCAGGACATGGGGAGAAAGAGCTGTTTGATCACACCAGTTATCTGAGCTACAGGATAGGACAGAAACCCTGTTCTGGTGGCTCAGCAACCATGTCCTGGTGCTGGTGGCCGTGTCCCCTCCCTGCTGTGCCCATCACCCCAACCAGCCTCTGAGACAACCATGGAAAAGCTGTGGCATTTCCAGAGCTCAGCTGAATCCTCCTTTTGGACCTTCCCTGTGTGAGTCACCTCCTCCTCATGTCCTCCTCCAAGAAAGGACCACATTCCTGCATGGCTGTCCCCAGGAAGAGGTGCAGGATGTCACCTTGTCTCAACAAGCACGTGTGTCACCATGGAATCAGAGTGGTTTGGGTTGGAAGGGAAAGTAAAGCTCATCTCATTCCAACCCCTTGCCATGGGCAGGGACACTTTCCACTATCCCAGGCTGCTCCAAGCCCCATCCAGCCTGGCCTTGGGAACTTCCAGGGATCCAGGGGCAGCCACAGGTTCTCTGGGAAACCTGTGCCAGGGCTTCACCACTCTCACAGGGAACAATTCCTGCCCAACATCTCATCTATCCCTGCCCTCTGGCACTGAGAAACCATTCCCTGTGTCCTGTCCCTCCATGCCTTGTCCCAAGTCCCTCTCCAGCTCTCCTGGAGCCCCTTTAGGCACTGGAAGGGGCTCTGAGCTCTCCCTGGAGCCTTATAACTCTCTACAACTTCCTAAAAGGTGGCTGTAGTCAGGTGAGGGTCAGTCTCTTTCTCCAGGCAGCAACAGACGGAACGAGAGGTCACAGTCTTGAGCTGAGCCAAGGGAAATACAGGTTGGATATTGGGGAAAAGTTTTTCATGGAAAGAGTACTAAAGTACTGGAATGGCCTGTCCAGGGAGGTGGTGGAGTCACCATCCCTGGATGTGTTTAAAAAAAGACTGGATGTGGCACTCAGTGCCATGGTTTAGTTGAGGAGTTAGGGCATGGCTTGGACTCAATTATCTCAAAGGTCTCTTCCAACCTAGAAATTCTGTGATTCTGTGATCTAACCCTGCCCTCTGTCAGTCTGAAGCCCCTTTCCCTGTCACTCCACATGAGTGCATCCATGGAACTGTTCCAGAGGCTCCAAACAACCCTTTTCCACACAGATCCCTGACTTGCAGGTTGACCTGCATCACCTGAAGCAGTAACCAGCAGAAAGGGGATCCCACTGTGACTCATCCTCACCGACCTGACAAACCCTTGATCCCATTGATAAAAGCCCCGAGGGTTCTGGCTCCCGGCCAAAATCCCTCAGCTTCATTCATGGAAAAGAGGGACAGGGATGGGCTGGGCTCAGGTCCAGGGAACAGAAGCACAGGAGGATCTGGCCATTGCACAGAGTCCTCCTATAGCCATGGATGGAGGCCAGGGCCACGGGAAGGAGCTGCAGCCATCCCTGCACAAGGATGCTCCAGCCAGGAAACAGCAAGGCAGCAGAGCCCTGGGCCAGAAACTCACCTTTTTTGGGGGTGGGAAGAGGAGCAGACCCTTCAGGAAAGCCCTGTTCCTAGGAAAGGTCATGTCCTTCTAGACAAATCCCTCCAGTTGGCATCATTAACCGGAGCAGTGAGGCTTTCCTGGCTGGATCTAGAGCCAAGCTCCAGTCTTAAACACCACCAAGACTTCATCAGCAGGACAGGTAAAGACATGGAAGGGGCAATCCCTGGGTTTTGTGGGATGCAAATGTTCCTCTTCCAGTCCCTTGTGCATCCACATCTTTTTGTGTTTCCAATGTTTGAAATCAGTTATGTTTCTCACAGCTTTTTCCTAATTGCTGCTGGAGGTGAAAAGGCAACCAGGGAGTTGGAATTAGGTGATCTTGATGGTCCTAACCCAAACCAAAATCCCATCCAGTGAATTGATGGGATATTGAGGCACATCACACCCACAGGGACACCAATAACAGGGGAAAAACCTGTAAATAGTCACCCCTAAATAATTCCCTGATCAGCAGAGTATTAGTTCGGAGGGATCATTCCTGCTGGAGATATTACTGGAATAAGCACCTTCCTAGGAAAGATTTTTCTTTTTTTTTTTTTTCTGGCTGAACTGGTATTTTCCAGCAGGGAAAGGAAAGTTTGCCTTGAGAAATTCCTAGACAGCTTCTCAGGAGATTCATAGACTCATCAAGTCATTAAGGTTGGAAAAGCCCTTTAGGGTCATCAAGTCCAACCATCTTTAGGGTCATCGAGTCCAACCATTCCCCCAGCACTGCCAAGCCCACTGTGTCCCCAGGTGCCACATCCACAGGTACTTTAAATCCCTGCAGGGATGGGGACTCCACCACTGCCCTGGGCAGGGAATGACTTGTGCCTCAGTGCAACCTCTTGGATAAAGGCTGCTGAAGAGGCAGGAAACCCTCAGTGGGTTTCAAGTGTCAGGCCAGGAGACCTGACAGCCAACCCCAGGATGTTTTAAGCCATGGGGATAAGAACTGAGCCATGATCCTCTCTCAGAAGGCGCACAGAGGAGCCAGGCTGGGACAGGCTGGACACTTCCCTCCTGTGTCCACTGATTGCATCTCCAGGTCTTAGGGAGGAACTGCAGGGAGTGACAACCTGTCAAAGACAAAAAGACTCTTCAGTGTGACCCCACCTGGACTCTGATCCCCAGCCAAGCCTCTTGTAAGGGAGAGGTGATGGCTGGTTTGCTTTCAAAGCTGCAGCAGTGGCTTAAGGCAGTGCAGCCCCCAGACTAGGGCTGGATTAGTCTCACTCCAGTGCTTTAATGTGCCTGTAAAGGTTAAGAGCTGATTCCTGGAGGTGTCAACCACGCAATGAGCCCGTGCTGGGAGGGGAAGCAGAAATGACAGCTTGAAAGCAAGCAAAGGGAAAATTCAGGAAGTTTAGTAAGAGCACTCTGAAGAGAGAGATGTTGGTTCTGGGGGGCAGTGCATGGGAGGGAAGGGGCTCAATCCTGATGCCTTAAGTTTTAGCTTTCATATTTTTCAGATTCTGTGCTGCCTAGGGATGTAGTTCTGAGCTTCAGGTTAAGTGTTAGTCAGCTCTCTTCACAGAGCAGGGAGACAAAACAAATCCTTTTCCTGCTGGAGACCAAGGACAATGGTTACAAGTTTTCAAGCCCAAAAGCAAAACCAACAGTGGGCTGGACAGAGAAAACAAGAGGGATGGGACTTGATAACCTAAAGCTGTAATTGGACAATTAACCTCAATATACAAATGGACCAAAACTTATACAAGTGTGAGACCTCATGATGGGTTGTCCATTTTGTGACCATTTTGGGTCTATCCTGTGTGTAGCCGTGGCCAGGCTCTTGTGCTGCCCAAGGTGCATCCTTAAAGGCCTTTTAATAAATACCTACCTTATTTTTTTAGCTCTGTCCAGTCTCTGTTCCAGGTCAGCCTTCCCAAGGCATCAATCCCACCCCCTACCTGGGCTAATCATTGATCCCACAGAAGGCAGTGAGTGAATTTGGAAAACACACGTCTAACACGAGGCAGAAATGCATCATCAAGGCCAAAACATCTGCAGAGCCCCTGACCCTGCTCCTGGGTCAAAGCCAGCATAGCACCCTTGGATATGGACCCACACCATCCCCTATCCCAACGCCACCCCCAAGCCCTGCTGCAGAATTCAGGGAAGCTCTTCCTCCTCCAGCAGCAGCAGAGCCTGGCTCCAGGAGCAGGGAGGAAAATGAACACTTGAGTTGTAGCATTAGTCACGGGCTCCTGTGCGTGAGGGGAGCAGATCCCAGCCCTGTGCTCTTCCCACTCAGAGCAGTCCCATTGAGATCCACAGCTACTCAAGCAGGGAAAAGTCAAGCGAAGTGAGGATGTGTGTGGGAAGCTCTCACTGTGCTTTTAAGGTTACGTTTGAGGTTGCCATCCATGGTTGGGTTTTTTTTCCCGTCTTGAAATTCACTGAGCAATTTTCTCCCTCTTGTAATCTCTTTTTTTTTAATTTTTTTTTTTAAAGCGAATCCACATTACAGAGAAAAACAGCAAGAAAGTGTAATTGTAGAGGAGGGGAGGGGAATGCAGAGTAGGGAGAGAAGGCAGCTGTATTGACCATCTGCTCTACCACTAAAAACACCCACTTAAGTGTCTGTTTACAAATCAAGTTGCCCGTGTGAGGAGAAACAGAGGCACTTCTTCAGCAGGATCGGAGGATTGGCTGCCAAACACGCCGGGTTTATTAGGGAGCAGCCTGGGTCTGGGTGAAAATGGGTGATAGGAGAGGGATGAACCCAAAATCTCTTTTTTGAGAGGCACAAGGCAGGGAAAAACAGCCTGCAAGGAGCTGTATGGTGGTCCCACCCCTGAGCCAGCTGCCATTCCCAGGGGGATCCCAAGATTTCCTGAATATGAGGTTTATCTCAAAAAAAAAAAAAAAAAAGCCCCATAAACATTCAGCTCCTGCTTTGGCTTCATTGTTTGCCAAGAATAATGTCATAGAGTCACAGAAGGTTTTGGATTGGAAGGGACTTGAAAGACCATCTCATTCCACCCCCTGTCAACACCTTCCACTATCCCAGGTTTCTTCCAGCCCTGTCCAGACTGGCTTTGGACACTTCCAGGGATCCAGGGGCAGCCACAGCTTCTGTGGGCAACCTGTGCCAGGGCCTCCCCACCCTCACAGGGAAGAATTCCTTCCTAAAATCTAATCTAAATATGTTCTCTTTTAGTTTAAAACAGAACCCTGTTGTCCTGTCACAATCTGTCTGTGTAAAAAGTCTCTCTTCCTCTTTTTTTATAAGATGACATGAATTCCAGGTGAGACCAACTCCTTTTCACTTCTTTCCACTTTGGGCAGTGCTATATCCTTCCTCCAGAAGAGCCTGAATGCCCATCAGACAGCATTGCTTGGCATTTCACATCCGTCTTACAGTGAAATGTTAAACAAAAAGCCACCAAACACTTTTCCAGAGGTGTATTTAATAAGTGCCACAATAATGAAGCATCCTGACCCCTCAGATGTCAGGTCATTGCTCACAAGTGCCTAATGATGCAAACAAAGCTTTAGAGATACATTGCTGACTGATTCCTGCTTCCATTTCCACCATCCTTGGGAAGACAGGTGCAGGAGGATCCAGCTGCATTTTCAGGAATCTGCACACACAGCTGAGGCTGCCTCTGTTCCAGAAACCAGGGGTCTGAGGTTCTGACACAGCCACATCTCAGGTGCTGCCCTTCAGAGAACCTGAGCTGGGTCTCCAGGGGCCACCTCACCATCCCATTCCACCCTAAAAAGGATTTGGGAAAAGGATTTGAGGAAGACTTGACAGTGCAGGGGGATGGAATTTTGGGATAAGGCAGCAACAATGTCCTGAAGTCAACTGGGAGAAACAGCTTTCTCTGATTATGGAATTCATGAGACAGGAGTTAAGAGACAGGGGATCATGCAGGTAGAGTTGCCTTAAGACTTAACTGCATTCAACTCTCCCAAATCCAGTTTCTGGGATTCAATAATATCAGAATCCAGGTGTTGGAAGATCATCCAGCCTAGTCAAAGAGTCCCAGGAGAAGGAAGTTTTAGATGACAGACATCAGTCAAGGAACCTTTAAAGGGATTCTCCTGACTACTTCCAGCCTGGCCACTGCTGGGCACACGTGGGAATGAGATCATGGAATATCAGGATTGGTAAAGTTGGAAAAGACCTCTGAGAACACTGAGTCCAACCATCCCCCCAGCAGTGCCAAAGTCACCACTGCCCCATGTCCCCAAGTGCCACATCCACATTTTAAATCTCTCCAGGGATGGGGACTCCACCACTGCCCTGAGCAGCTGAGCCAGTGCCTGAACATCCTTTAAGCAAAGATTTTTTTCCATCTAAACCTCCCCTGGCACAACTTGAAGTGGTTTCCTCTTCAATCCAAGCATTCCCACAACTGTGGATCAACGAGTGGCCCTGACATTGGTGCCCCAGGCAACCACAACTGTTGTAAATCAAAGCTGCCCCACCAAGGTCACTCAATTTTGCATTTCTTTACATCCATGGAAAGTCTGGCTCCTATTCCAGCTCAGGCACGAGCAGGTGTCCAAGTGGGACTATAAAAATAGTGGTGGGGACACTTAGAAATGTTAAGGCAGATGGCACAGCTCCATCCCAACTCCTGCCTGCAGAAAGTCCTGGCAAACTCCTCAGGAGTCCTGGCTGACCTGCCTGCAGCCACTGCCCATTCCAGGCTGTGTAAAATCCCAGCCATGTGCCAGGGGATCTTCTCCCTGACAAAAAGTCCCACCAGAAGCTCTCTGGAGGAAAGCCCTGCCAGCTTTTCCTCCCTTACGCTGCCCTATCCAGTAGTTTTCTCTCACTGAGGAGCCCAATTAAGAAATCCCCTGTGCAGGAAAGGCAATTTTTAAGATCCAGCAAGACCAAAGAGGCAGCCAGGCCTCTCCTGCAGCCTGTGGTCAGGTGGCAAGGCTGCAGGAGAGCCAGATCCAGGCAGCTGCCAGCCCTTCATCTCCTGCAGGAGCTGGTGTTCCCTGTCCCTTTGAACAACTGCACGTCACCAGCGAGTCAATAGAGCAGATGCTGCTGATCAGCTGTTAATGCTCACTCCAAAGATGAAAACATTTCACAGGAAATCAGATCTTAGAGGACAGGATTTTTTTTTTAATTGTCTTTATTCTCTTTCTCTTTTTATTTTTTTTTTATTTTATTTTATTCGCTTCCCTTTTAATTCCCTCCTTTATCTTCCAGGCCTTGATAGTGTCAGGAGCTGACTGATGACTACGGTGTTAAGTTGCCTCTGGTTAAATCAAACACTGCTTCAAGCAGAGAGTTCCTGGCTGGGAGCAGTTCAGGAGTGACGTGGAGCAAGGGAATAAAAAGGCTTCTTTGATGGGTGGAGGGAGCCACGCTCCTGGATTGATGGAGGGAGGAAGAAAATATCCCTGTGCTGGTTTATCCCTGTCATGTGGCACACACAGGGAGGGTTCAGACAATTTGGGCAGCTGTGAGGCTGGTGCAGGGCAGGGGAGCAGGACTGTAGGAAGGAAAGCTCACAAAAGTGACAGCAGCTTCCACTCAGGGGGGAGAGAGGATCCTGTGCTTTGTCTTCTCACAGAGATAGGCACCAAAAAAAAAAAAAAGGTCAATGCCTCGTGCTGGAGTGAAGCTCCACAGCCTCTCTCCCTGCAGGAAGAAATCAGTGGAAATGGTAGTCCAGGGACTCATTTTTCTCAGCAGCAGCTGCCTCTCAGAAGGTTGTTCAGCCACTGAACCAGCCCCATCCAGTTGTGCTTCCAGGTGCAAACTCTGCTGCAAACCATTCCCATTATGCCAAGCAGCCTTTCCAGTGGCTCACAGATGTCCCAAATCTGAGCTGAGTTTCCTTCAAGGTCAGCTCCTGCCTCTGCTCCCACCAGGTGAAGCTTTTCTGGAAAGCTGGTGAACTCCTCCTGCTCCACTTTGTGCCATTTTGCATTAAAATCAACGTCACTTGGAGCAGCAAAGCTCTGCTCTTTATTCATTCAGCAGGGCTGCTCATCCCCCTCATGCAGATGAGCACCAAATACATCCTGGGAGCATCCAGGGAATCCATCCCCCACTTAAAAAAGCCATTCTGGTTAACACAGAAAGCTGGGAAGTCTGGAGAAATTTTTTATTATTATTTTTATGCAGCACATGAGGTATGAGCCAGGCTCCCTATGGTGAAGGTTGCATCTCTGTGGATGTGTCCTGGGGGATGGATTTCATCACCTTGGTGGCCAGGTGGAGTTTCCAGCATGGCCCTGAAGTCACACAGCAGCTGAGATGTTGTTTCTGGGATATTTGAGTCCCTTGGAGCCCAAACATTTCTCCTCCCAAGGCCCTGCCCAGTCTTTTGTGTGCTGTGCACGAGAAGATGCTGAGCTTTCCCATAATTCAAACATCCATGAGATGTCCCAAGTGGGGTCACAAACCCAGACTCCCTTGGATCAAATCCTGTAAGATCTCACAAACTGCTCTGCTGGGTCAGACCCATCCATTTTCTGGCTCCAACAATGGTCAACAGCAGATTCCCAAGGAAAGGATGAGAACTGGGAAAGTTGAGAATTTCCGACAACTCTTCCAATCTCTCCACATTTGGTGCTACCAGAGAAGGGAACGGAGCTGGGGAAGGGGCTGGAGCACCAGGAGCAGCTGAGGGAGCTGGGAAAGGGGCTCAGCCTGGAGAAAAGGAGGCTCAGGGGGGACCTTGTGGCTCTGCACAACTCCCTGACAGGAGGGGACAGCCAGGGTGGGTCAGGCTCTGCTCTCAGGGAACAGGGACAGGAGGAGAGGAAACAGCCTCAAATTGCACCAGGGAAGGTTTAGATTGGCTATTAGGGAAAATTTCTCAATGAAAAGGGTTGTCAAACCTTGGAACAGTTGCCCAGGGAGGTGGTGGATTCTCCATTCCTGGAGGGATTTAAAAGCCCTGTGCATGTGGCACTTGAGGACGTGGGTCAGTGGTGGCCTTGGCAGTGCAGGGGGAGGGATTGGACTAAATGATCTTAAACATTGTTTCCAACCAAAATAATTCCATTTCCACCTACAGAGATGGATAGTTGGGCTTTTTAATTATTTTTTCCCCAAACTTCCCTTATTCTAATGAGTTTTCCAGTTACATAAACCTGCAGAGTCAACTTCCCTCTTTCAGCCATGAGTTCTATGAAGAACTGGCAGGATCACAGAACCATAGAACACCCTGAGTTGGAAGGGATCCACAAGGATCATCGTGCCCAACTCCTGGCCCTGCACAGGACACCCCAACAATCCCATCCTGTGCCTGAGATTGAGATGACCTCAGATCAGATGAGCCCTTCTGAGCCCTGGCACATTTTTTCAGCACCCTGGTTCCTGACAGTGCTTTTGCCTTGGTTTGCACTGCCCAAACCAGTCACCCACATCCAAACAGCACGTCTCTGGTGGTCATTTCCAGAGTATGGATCCAACATCTGGATCCTGTGGGGTCCTAGTAGGTCAAACAAATCCTGTGCCTCAGTTTCCCCTGTGTTTTGACTGCAGATTCTCTGGATCTGGGGTTATTTCTGCTTGGATGCACAGAAAACACTGGCTTCTGGATTACATCAAGGGTTTCCAAGGAATGGGGAGGGGGGAGGCTGCCAGTGGGGTTTAATTCTCCCATTAACAGCCCCTAAAACTTGCAGACACCTGGCAAAGGGCAGCTCTGCTTGCAGAGCCTGACGAATCCAGTGCCTCCAGTCCCACATCCCTGCTAGGAAATAAAATGGGTCAGGGCCAGTTCTCTGAGGGCAGAGCAGCACGGCACAGCTCACATCCATATGGACAAACTCTCCAAAGCAGGCTGGCACTGAGCCTGCTGGAAAACATCCCTGCTAAACCCTCAGGCACACCCAGATATTGTCTGGGAAAGGGGTGTTGGGGATCACCGTGTGGATTTAGTGGCAGGGAGGATCCCAGAGGTGGGTTCAGCCTCCTGCCCTTGCCCTGGTTGGTTTGTTTGATGTGGCCCTGGGGAGCTCAGGACTTTCACACACAGATTGTAACTGCCAGGACCCATCACCTGGGCAGCATGGCCAGGCCAAACAGTGCAGGACCCTAAAATGTACCACTGTGGATGACTCTGCTCCAGACTCCAAGTCTGGGGTTAAATCTGCTGGTACAGACACACCCTCCCCACCTGGATACATCCTCCCCCTGCCCACAGTTTCCCAGGAAAAATTAGCTAAACAGGCACTCTTGCATCCTGCAAGATGCTGAAGGTGAAAGCAGCCATGTGTGGGCAGGGTTTGTTCCCACTTTGAGTCATCCCAACCCCCAAAGAAATGTCAGACACAAGTGTTGCAAATTAGGGGGAATCAGAACATCCTGAAATGATTTGGGTTGGTGGGGACCTTAAAGATCGTTTCATTCCACCCCTATGACATGGTCAGGGACACCTTCCCCCATCCCTGGTTGCTCCAAGTCCCATCCAACCTGGCCTTGAATGTTTCCAAGGGATAGAACATCCACAGATTCTCTGGGCAACCTGTGCCAGTGTTTTATCATCCTCATGATTTAAAAAAAAAATCTTCTTTATATTTAATATAAATTGACCCTCTATTAGTTTAAAATCACCACCCCTTGTGCTATCACTACAGGCCCTGATAAAAGGTTTGTCCCCATCTTGCAAGCCCCAGGCAGGGCTGGAGGGTACCCAAACCCCTGGCTCTGTTAGGCTGCTCCTGGAGCAGGATGCTGGTGCAGGAGGAGACCAAGTCTCTGCCTCTCCACTGCAAACCCTGATTGTCTCAGAGGTACAAAACCAGGATGAGGACAGAGATCTGAAATGTGGCTTTCCATTTGAGCCAATCATGGGATCTTCAGGGTTGCAAAAGACCTCAGAGATCATTGAGCCCAACCATGAACCAGCACCACTGTGTTCACCACAAAACCATGTCCCCAGGTGCCACATCCACACATTTTGAACACTTCCAGAGGTGGTGACTCCAGCACTGCCCTGGGCAGTCTGTTCCAATCCCTGACTGCACTTTTGGTGAAGAAATTGCTCCTAATATCCAGCTTCAGTCTCTCATAGCACAACCTGAGGGCATTTCCTCTTGCTCTATCATTTGTTACCTGGAACAATCCTCTTTCTCCTGTTGTCAAACCCAGTTAAAACCAGGCTTGAGTCTCAGCCTTGACCACCCAGCTATTTACCATCTACAGTGCTGTAAAACAGATTTTTCTTTCAACTTTTTTAATAGTAGGAACCTTTACACTAAACCAGGCTTCACCCAACTTCAACTTGCACCACAAACACAATCCTGCAGGAATTAAATCCCATAGAAATGTGATGGGGGAAAAAAAAGTTAATTTATCTGCAGAACAACTCACTTTGCTTGGGGTCTTTCCAAAATGATGATATTAATATCCTTAATGCTAAGAGATTTAGAGGTTTAGTGAGGGTTTGGCTTTAGAGAATAAAATTATACAATGAAAGGAATGCTCAAGGATCGTCAAGTCCCACTCTTGGCCCTTCAACAGGACAACCCCAAGGATCACATCATGTTTTCCTGGAAGTCTGAATCCATGGCAGCCTGCCTGGAAGAGGAGGGTGAGCAGAGGGCTCTGAGTGCACCCAGGGGGAACAACGACCACTGCTCAGGAGTAAAAAAACTTCCTCAATTCATAAAAATTCAAAGGATGCAGATTTCCCACACAGAGAAGAATTAGCCACTGGCACAACTTCCCCAGGAACATGGAAAAAGCCTCGTTTCCTGCTGTGTTTAAATGAAGGTGGGTGTCCTACTGAAACCCCCTTCCTTGGGCTTGGCTGAGGGGACTTAAAGTGCCTCTTTTTGACTCAAAATCTTAGAGCCAGCTGATCCCAGACATCACAGAATTGTTTAGGTTGAAAAAAGCCTCCAAGATCACGGAGTCCAACCATTCCTTCAGCGCCACAATATTCACCACTAAACCTTGTCCCCAAGTGCCACATGCACGTTTCTGAGAGATGGTGACCCCATCACTTCCCTGGGCAGCCTGTTCCAATGCCTGAGCACCCTTTCAATGAAGATTTTTTTTCTCTAACATCCAGTCTCTAGATTTTAGGCTCCTCCTAATCCCCTAAGAGTGGCTTGGAAGTCTTTAAACTGGCCTGATTCAACTTTATGTCCTTTGAGTTCAGTGTGTTTCTTTCCCACTAGTGCACGGATGATCCACTGCTTGCTCTGCAAGGCTCCAAGCAGAATCCATGGCAGGGAGTGGAATGAGATGAGCTTTAAGGTCCCTCCCAACCCAAACCATTCCACAATTCCATGATTTCTCCGTGTCCTTCATCATACAACTTCTCATTCACATCCTCTGTGGCTCTGCAAGGAGAACTTCCCCCGTGTGAGTGCTCCAGTTTTGCTTCTGTGCCCTGACTCCGCAACACATCTGAAAAGCTCCCAGTCAATCCTGAGGGGACATTCACCATTACAGCTTTCACATTTGTGTTTTTAACCTCCTTGAAGGCTTCCCAAGGATAGCCAGAGGAGGGATCCTATTTTCGGCGCACGAAGCAGATGAAAAAACCCCACCAAATTAGCACTTAGTGCATTTAGCGGATTGGCAAGTGCTCGGTCTGATCCTCAGGTTGGAAAGGGTTGGATTTCCTTGTGCAGAAGCCAGACAGCATCTCCTCCTCCCAAATCAAATCTCAGCCTCCAGCACCACCCCCTCACAGGCTCTAGGATGAAACCTCTGTGTGGTTTTGGGGGATGTTTCCAAGAGCTGGGAGCACACGCCTGCCCCGTGTGAGGTGAACACACACAGGGAAACATGGACATTGCACCAACAAATTCCCTTCATTCTGAGTGGAAGGGTTAGAGAAGCTCCAGTGCATCCTGGCAAAATGTTAGGAATGCAAACTTGCAACAGCACCTGCTGCAAGGAGCTCAGGGACAGGCAAAGAGCCCGTGCAGGAAGGCGCTGGGTGGTTTCTGCACGCGATCCTTTCCTGGCGGGGAAGGGATCTTGACCCTCAAGTGTTGGAAGTGCAAGAGGAGGTGGGAAATGTCCCCAAAGACAGCCAGGAAGTTGGGCAGGGAGGTGTTTCTAAAGCAGAGGGCGTTGCCATGTGAGCATTGCAAACCCATGGACTCCTAAGTGATGAGATGGATCATTCCCATCCAAGCTACCTCAAAACCTCCTGAAAATTCCTGTTTTCTCCTCCAATCCAGCTGTGACAGAGGGAGGGTTATAAGCCAAGGGACTGGAAGAGATAATTTTTTTCATGTTTCATTTTGGATGTTGGTCTTTTCTCCCAAGTAACAAGTGACAGAAACAGCCTCAGGTAGAGCCAGGGGAGGTGTATGTTGGATATTTGGAATAATTTCTTCAGAGAAAAGGTTGTCAACACTGGCACAACTGCCCAGGGCAGTGGTGGAATCAGCACCCCTGGAGGGATTTAAAAGAAGTGTGGATGTGGTGCCTGGGGACAGGGAATAGGGAATGGCTCTGTTGGCAGTGAGGGGGAGACCTGCCTTGGGAGGAGAACCCAGAAAGGAAATTATTGTACAGGTTGGTATAGAATTATAGAATTGTTTAGGCTGGAAAACTCCTCCAAGACCGAGTCCAAGTGTTAACCCAGAACTGCCAAGGCGGTGGCAGCTGTCCTGGTGAGGCTGTGGCCATCCCAGGGTGTGATTTAAAAGAAACCATTTGACCCCTGGGTTCACCAAGTTCAAATCTTGGGATCAATCTATGCCAGGTTTCCTTGCCATGATCCAACACAGGGACACCTCAACCCCCAGGGGAGAGGCATGGAAGTCTCCTTGCTGGTGGCTCCAAGACACAGGATGCTTCCAGCTGCTGCCCCAAAATCCTTCTACTACAGCCACAGCTGATCAATTTGGGATGACTTGGAAGTAGATCACAGAGCCATGGAAAAGTTTGGGTGGGAAGGGAACTTTAAAGGTCACCCAGCCTAACCCCCTCCTCTGGAGTTGCCTCTGAACTCTGCCCAGTCCAGCCTGGACTCACCCTGGCTGTGCCAGGAACACCAGAAATTTGGGCCACGTTCCAGCCAGGGCTCCAAGGTTGGGATCAAGCTGGTCTAGAGACACTCCTGATCCCACCTCCTTGTTCCACTTCCAGGATACATTTTCCACCTTGTTCACACTGGTTTTTTGTGTTTCCTGCTGTTTCTAAACCAGTAAGGCCACCAAGCCCATGTGCCCAACTCCACCTGCTCCACACCTCACTCCTCAAAGCCAGCCAGGCTTATCTGACTCCTCTCTGATCCCCTCTCTACGTGCAGTCCCAAAGCCAGGTCTGGAGGCCACCCTAAGCCTTGTGGGGGGCAGCAGAAATAATCCCAATAATGTGAATTCCCAATAAATCAGGTCTTTTTGCAAGACTTCCCATCTCTAACCAGTAATTCCAGTTTAATTTGAACTACAAATGCTTTTTTTGCAGCACAGCATGTGGCAGCTCCTGCAAGAAGAGCAAAAAGAGCAGCAGCAGCTTCTGGGAAAGCACCCCTGGCTTCTCCTGGGATGGGGCATGTGCTGGTGATTCCACTTTGGAGCAGGGCTGGAACCTCCTGCTCTTTGTTCTGAGTGAGTCAGAACTTGTGCAAACCTTTTGTATTTCTGCTTCTCTCTCCTGCTGAAGCTTTGCTCATCCTGAGCTCCTGGAGCACATGGACTTTCTCAGGAAAAAAATATATTTCCCAGGCAAAGATCCTTAAGAAAATGAGATACTTGATGAAAAGCTATCCCTTTGCCTTCCCTCACAATTATTTTTTAAGTACTATAGGCATGAAATAAAATATTTTTTATTAAAATGTCAGTGGGCAAACAAAAAAAAAAATCTGATGAGGTATTCCACAGCAAAGCTAAAATCAACTCTGAAAAACGACTCAAGCAGAAGAGTTAACTCCCAGCCTGCAATTTCTTTCCCAGGGAGACAGCAAATCCTCTCGAGTTCTCTGTACAGGGGGACTCCTGCAAAGTCTGGCATTATTTGATTTTATTGTTTTCTGAGTAATAACAGCCCTTCTCCAAGGCTGAGGACTGGATTTGTCCTTATAAAATGACCTTTTTGTAGCCCTGCAAGTAGTGAGAAAAGGACAAACTGGCAGAAAAGGGATGAGATTTGTGGCTTTCTGCTGGTGGAAAGTCAGGCTTTATCCACCCTCAGCTCTGAGCCACTCCAGAGACAAGAGTGTGGTGATCTCTGTTATTCCTTGGGATCTGCCATTTCCAGAGCTCCTGGAAACCACATCCACAACGTGGTTTTGTTTTTCCAGCAATGGCTGAGCAATCTCTCCTCGCCCTTTCTCCCGCTCAGTTTTCCTATGGATGCTCACAACCTTCCTGCTCTTCCTGTGACATCATTCCCTTTCCTGAAATGCACACCCATCCTGCCCCAAACCAATGTTTTTTTCTCCAAAAGCAGAAGGAATCATGAAATGCTGAAACATCCAAGTGCTGCTGTTCAGGTTAATCTACCCAAAGTCTTTCAAATCCTGCAAAGTCCCTGCCAGAACATCAGCGAGAAGTTTTATTCCTCATTCTCCTGATGGGATTTTATCTCCTCTGGTCAACTGCTTCTTCATCTCCACTAAGGAAAGTCCTGGTAACAACTCTCTGTCTGTTTGAAAAGTGCAGAGGCAAAGGAAAATGGACAAATACTGAAAAAGGAGGATAAATTGCTTCCTTGGGTGGATCAGAGGAGACTGGTCTGCACAAAACCCACCCCCCTCCACAGAGAGCTGAAGGGAGGGACTGCTGTGAACCTTCATTTACAAACCCACATTTTCAATGGAGCCACAAAGAGAGGGAATGAGTCAGAGGACAGAAACTGAGTGAGGAAGCATGAAGCCCATCCCAAGCAAACCATCTGGGCCTGAAATGTCAGGCAGATCCTTCCTGGAGGAATCAATCAGACCACTCTTCCTTCCAGCGTGTACATGAGTGAGTGAACACCTCAATTACTGCTCTGTGTTCCACTGCACATTGACCTTAAGAGCTCAGTGCTTTATAGGAAGGAGATTAATTCAATTAACACACCCAGGGGCTTCCAGCCAGGCTCAAACTGACCTGCTGACAGCAGGCATTGGAAGTAGCACAGGGCACTGCAGTTCAAATGTCCCATCTTCCCCTGCTTTCCATCTGCAGCCAAGGAAAAGAAGCATCTGTGACACCACAGAGGTGGGGGTTGTTTGAAAAAGATCCCAATGGTTTGGGGTTTTATTGCAGCTCTAAAGGCAAGGCACTGAGAAAAGCCTGAGCACATTCACTTCTTAATAGGATCTGACTTTGTCCATGAAGTTGGGCCAAACTGGGAAAATTGTGACCAGTAACCTGAGATCCTAAAATCCTGGAACAGTTTGGGTTGTTAAATTAAAGATCATCTCATTCCAACCCCTGCCATGAGCAGGGACACCTTCCACTGTCCCAGGATGCTCCAAGCCCCATCCAACCTGACCTTGGACCCTTCCAGGGATGGGGCAGCCACAGCTTCTCTGGGCACCCTGTGCCAGAGCCTCACCACTCTCACAAGGGGGGAATTTCTTCCTAAAATCTCACTGAAATCTCTCCTCTCTCAGTTCAAAACCATTCCCCCTTGTTCTGTCACTCTCTGCCCATGTATAATAGTGTCTAAAGTGTAAAAATTCCCTCTTTTTTTAAGCTCCCTCTAAGTATTGTATTGAGGTCTCCCCAGAGCCTGCTCTTCCCAAGCTGCTCTGCCATCAGCTCCCCCATTTTCCTCTTGACTTTGTGAATTCCAGCATTTCTTCTGGGAAGAGGGAGGGAGACCTTGCACCCCACAAACAAAGTCACTTGAGCACCAGAGCATCTGCACATTTTGCCTCTCCCCCATCCTATCAAAGGATGACTTGAGGGGGGAAGCAGAATTAATCCTAACCTAGAACACCAAATTCCACCCCATTCTAAACGAAGTTTACTAAATCTCCAGGTCTGTGTGTTTTTCTTTTTGAGGTGAGAAAAGAACCAGAGAATCATGGAACTGTTAAGGTGGGAAAAGACCTTTAAGATCAACAAGTCCAACCATCAACCCCACACCACCACCATGTCCTCAAGTGCCACATCCACAAGTTTTTTTAACACTTCCAGAGATAGTGACTCCACCACTTCCCTGAGCAGCCTGTTCCACTGCTTGACATCCTCTCCTGTGAAGAAAATTTTCCTAATATCCAATCTAAATCTTCCCTAATGGAGAAAGTCAAACTGGAAGATCCAAAACTTTTGAAACACCAGTGATGCCACCGACTCTGTCAAACCATTGGCTGTGTCCCATTTCTCCAGGCAAGACAAGGATAATTCTGCATCCTTGGAGAGAATTTGGTGGCTTTTATGGTGTTCATATGAATGGTCATCAACACCATGTTCCTTCACCTTTGCACAAAGCAAGAGGAGGTAACAGAGATCCCAGAAAGCACCGAGGGAACTCAGGGAGAGTGGGAATTGCTGAGTTGAGCTGAATACCCAGAGGGATGGGCAGAAGGGGTTAAAAAGAGGGAAAGCTTTGAAACCTGGGGGCTGGTTCCCAGTGCTTTTGCTCCGAGGAGAGCAAGGGAGCAATGCCTGGAGAACAGGGGCACCGACAGCTCTTCTCCTTTTTCAGGGTATCTCAGAGCTGCAGGGAAAAGGAAAAAAAGAAAAAGAAGGAGAAAAACCATCCAGTGACCTCACTGAAATTAGAAACTTAACAATGAACACGCTCCACATACAACTTGCCCGTCTCTGTCGTCATGGAGACAGCTACAAATCTGTGTCAGCTGCAATCCGCTCTCCAGTCCCGAAAATTTAAACGAGGAAAGGAGGGAGCGCGGGCTGGGAGGCGGGAAGAGGGAATTCCTCTGCTCTGCTTGGCTTTGATGTGCATCACGTTTAAAGGCACAGGGGATTATCCAAGCCCGGTGCCGGAATGAAGTGGCGGCCGTGGAGCAGCTGATGTGTGCTGGCCATGATTGCCTCCAGCAGAGCGTCTCCACAGCCTCCAGGGCAGCATTTTCCCAGATTCCAGGGCAGCATTTTCCCAGATTCCAGCAAAACATCTCCCCAAATTCCAGCAAAGCATCTTCCCAGCCTCCAGGGCATCATCTTCCCAGATTCCAGGACATGATCTTCTCACATTCCAGCACAGCATCTCTCCAGATTCCAGCAAAGCATCTCCCCAGATTCCAGAAGAGCATCTTCCCAACCTCCAGGACATCATCTTTCAAGATTCCAGCAGAGCATCCCACCAGATTCCAGGACAGCATCTTCCCTAATTCCAAGAGAGCATCTCCCCAGCCTCCAGGACATCATCTCCCCAGATGCCAGCAGAGCATCTCCCCAGCCTCCAGGAGAGCATCAGCTCAACCTCCAGGATATCATCTTTCCAGATTCCAGGACAGCATCTTCCTAGATTCCAGCAGAGCATCTCCCCAGCCTCCAGGACACGATCTTCTCAGATTCCAGCAGAGCATCTCCCCAGCCTCCAGGACACGATCTTCTCAGATTCCAAGACAGCAACTCCCCAGCCTCCAGGACATCATCTCAGATTCCTGTAGAGCATCTTTCCAGATTCCAGCAGAGCATCTCCCCAGATTCCAGGACAGCATCTTCCTAGATTCCGGCAAAAGATCTCCCAGCCTCCAGGATATAACTTTCTCAGATTCCAGCAGAGCATCCTCCCAGATTCCAGGACATAATCATCCTAGATTCCAGCAGAGCATCTCCCCAGCTTCCAAGACGTGATGCTCTCAGATTCCAAGACAGCAACTCCCCAGCCTCCAGGACATTATCTCCGACTCCAGCAGAGCATCTCCCCAGATTCCAGGACATTATCTCCGACTCCAGCAGAGCATCTCCCCAGCTTCCAAGACATGATTTTCTCATATTCCAGCAGAGCATCTTCCCAGATTCCAGGACATCATCTTCCCAGATTCCAGCAGAGCATCCCCCCAGCCTCCAGGATATAATTTTCCCAGATTCCAGGACAGCATCTCCCCAGATTCCAGCAAAACATCTTCTCAAATACCAGCAGAGCATCTCCCAGCTTCCAGGAGAGCATCTTCCCAACCTCCAAGAGAGCATCATCCCAACCTCCAGGACATCATCTTTCAAGACTCCAGCAGAGCATCTCCCCAGACTCCAGGACAGCATCTCCCCACATTCCAGCAGAGCATTCCCCCAGTCTCTACAGGAACTGAATGGAAATGTCCCAGAGCTCAGGATGAACTCAACCCCACAACATTCCCGGGAGGATAGAGAGCATCAGCAGCACCCTGCAGGCAGCAAGATGAGGCAGCATCTCAGAGGGGATGGAAGGACTGGGATGAGAACTGGAAAAGGAGTATCCCAGGGGTCACTGAAGGTGTTCAGTGGGAAAATACCCAGCAAGGAAGTTGGTGGTGTCTTCAGGGCAAAAAAGGCAGAGTCAGACAGGAATTCCTGCTGCTGGCATGGCAGGAAGGAAGATGAAGCAGGAAGGAGAAGAATGGGACCAGAGATTTGTTTGTCCTGGGTTCACAGCTGGGATTTGGGGCATGAACACCCTCCATGTTAGGCGGCCATACAGAAAAATCATAGAAAATGGCCCTTTCACCTTGTAAAGAGCAAAACCAGGGGATAGAGGATGGTAAAGGTTGGAAGGGAGCACCAATAGGCTCATCTGGTCTCACCTCCCTGCTCCAGCAGGGTCATCCCAGAGCACAGGGCTCAGGGTTGTGTCCAGATGGCTCTGGAATATCTGGAGACCCCACACCCTCTCTGGGCAGCCTGGTCCAGTGCTCAGCCACTGCATGGGAAAGTTCTTCCTGAAGGGAATGAAGAACAGACACTCCACAGACCTTCCTGGAGGAATTCTCTTCCATCTTGACCACTCAGTCCCCACCTCTGACAATTCCTAGGATTTAGGTCCATTTTTGTATGACTGGAGGGAGTTACTGGATAGAAATTCAGGAAAATGGAGCGAAAGCAACCTAATTTCCTCCTGTGTTCATTTCCTGCTCCACCGTGTTCCCACTAATATTAAAGGGAGATTTAGGATGAGTAGGGTGGAGAAATGCAAAGCGACACAACAGGGGAGGACTCTTGGGAAACTGTCTCTTGAGCATGGATGCAAAATACAGAAATACACCTCACAACTAACTGCAGTAACAGAGAGACCAGAAATTCCAAATTCAATAATCTCTTCTATGAAATAAGCCTTATTCTAACAGGGGTGGAATCACCTTGATCACTGTGAGGCACTGTCCAATACATTACCCCTGGACTGAGATCTAAAATGTGCATGGAGGATTTGTTGAAATTTGCTGCAAAGCAATTAACCAGAGATACATTCCCAGCATGTTATGTTTTTAATGCTGGCTAGAGAATAAGGCTTAAAAAAAAAAAAAAAAAGAAGAAGAAGAAAAAAAAAGTTTAAAATTAGTTAAATCCATAAAGTAAACACATCTGTGTAACTCCTCTTCCTAGAACACAGATGTTTTGCTTTTCCTTTTCAAGAAAAAACCCTTCAGAAGGCATTTTTTGCTGAATTTTGGGTTTCCCTCATCAGCAAAATGCAGCTGAAACCATAACTTAGACTGGAAGGAGGGAATGAACAGGAGCACTTGTTGAACAGAGCTCCATCAACACCCCGCCCAGACTAATTAGCGGGGCTCTCCTCGTTATGTGCGCTGCAGTTAACTCCCCAATTAATTCCTTCGTATTTGCAGAGCCATTGAAAGAGGCAAAGCATTAAATATGGATGCTAAATAAAAGGGAATAAATAGCAGGCACCACTTGGCTCTCCAGGTTTCCAGGCCCCATCAGTGGGGACGTTCTCTCCCTGCCCGGAGCAGGATCCTTAACTAAGGCCCGTAAGTGCGTTATTAATTTTTCAGCAGCATCTACCAGACATAATGAAGACACAGTTACTCTGGGCATGAGGACTCGCCCCAGAAGAGCTTTAAAATCTTCCAGCCTTGTGGCTGGAAGGGTCAGTGCTGTTCTGCATCCCAGCCAGAGTGTGGCCCAGGCATGGAGAAGTGGCCCCTTTGCAGCCAGGAGTGCTCCTGATGCTCATTTTTGTTTTCCCAAGACACCTTTCACTATCCCAGGCTGCTCCAAGACCCATCCAAGCTGGCCTTAGACACTTCCAGGGATCCAGGGGCAGCCACAGCTTCTCTGGGAACCCTCACCACCCTCACAGGAAAGAGTTTCTTCCCAATATCCCACCTAAATCTCCTCTCAGTTAGAGGATATCCCTCCTCATCCTGTCATTCCATCCGGGACACATCTCTGCACACCCTCCATGGTACCCAAGGTCCCAGCTGAAACCAGGCACTGGTGACCAGCAGGGCCCTGCAGAGCTCCTCTTCCTCGAGGAAGGCTCTTTGCAAAGAGTTGTTTCTACATCACAACATTCTTGTTCTGATCCCACTGGCACTGATGAAAGAGAGAAAATAATCCCGTCTTGAGTAAAAGGTTGAACAAAGGATTTGAGTCCAACCCAATGGCTCTCAGAGGCAACAAAAGACACCCCTGCTATGAGGATACTGGTGGAGATGCCTCTTTCACAGAATTCCAGAATTATTTAGGTTGGAAAAGACCTCCCAGACCATGGGGTCCATCCTGTGACCAATCCCCACCTTGTCACCCAGCCCAGAGCACTGAGTGCCATGTCCAGTCCTTCCCTGGACACCTCCAGGGATGGGGACTCCAAACCTCCCTGAGCAGCTCCTTCCAATACCTGACCACTCTGTCCATGAAGAAATTCCTCCTGATGTACAACCTGCACCTCCCCTGGTGCAGACTGAGGCGATGAGGACACAGAATAATGTGGAGATGCACCTGAAAGCTCTTGGAAAGAATGTGATCTCAGTCTCCCATTTGGTAACTCAGAGGGAATTTCAGCCTGAGCCTGCACTGGCTGTACTTCTAACAATAAAACAGCAGTAGGAGGTTTAAGAGACCTTAAATTCAGACAGAGAAGTCACCCTCATCACTTGTGGATTATCTTCCACAGCAGCCCAGAGCTGTGGGCTGGCCTCCAGAGAAGATATCAGCTTCCTGAAAGGTATCAGCTTCCTGAAATCCATCCCCAAAGCACCTCTGGGTTTCCAAATCATTCCTTCCACCCCTGCTCACATCACCCACTGCTGTTTTATCACTTGTGATGACTGGGGGGAAGCATTAAAAAAAATTTCTTCTTTGCATGTCCCCCCCACCCCTGGCCTGCAGGTGCTGAGGGGACAGGATGATAATCTGTGCACTCAGCTGGTGTGTTCCCTTGGGTTAGGATTACATCAATTACCCCTATTTTTAGGCTTGAGGGCACAGTCCCGTAGACCACAACAGAGGCAAAATGACTCCCAAATAAAAGGTATAAACATATCTTTATATTCCAGTCTTTGTTAAGCTCCATGAGGGATCCATCAAGAACCAGAAGCCTACCAATTTCCAAAGCCTGGAGGATTTCCAGGAGTCAGTTCTGCTCCAACCCAGCCGCGTTTTCTTTTCCCCCTCTGTTTTCTTTCCTTGTTCTCTGCTATCCGTGGGAGTTCATTTGCCTCAGAGAACCTTGTACTTGGTTGAGCTCATGCCATTATTATCCTCCCTGCAGAAATCCTTGTATGGGGGGTTTTAAAACACCACTTCTTCATTTGGAGCCTCATCCCCATTGCAATCAGCAGCCAGAAAATTCAACACCTTATTGGAACTTCCTCTTTGATTGAGTCAATCCTTGCCTACCTTACCTTGAGAATAGAATCACTGAAGGGTTTGGGTTGGAAGGGACCTTAAGGATCATCCAGTTCTACCCCCTGCCATGGGCAGAAGCACCTTCCACCATCCCAGGTTGCTCCAAGCCCAATCCAATCTGTCTTTGAGGCTCTCTTGCCCCAAAAGTCCTTGTGCACATCCTAATTTTCAAGACATTATAATGAATTCACACAAGTGCTGTGGATTCTGTGCCGGAGGCCACACGACAGAGGCGATGCACAAGCATCAAGCAGAGCTAGAAAACCTCTGGAGGATGCTCTGGATTCTTCACACCCTCCTTTTGGTCACCACACCACAGGGTTTGGGAGCGTGGCAAGGTGGGTTATGCAATGAGCTCCCCACACTCTCAGGTGCTGGTGTCACAAGGAGCTTTCTTGTGCCTCCACCTCTCCTCCATGACATCATTTTTGCCTTTCAAGGGCGAGAAGCAAACAAAAGAGGCTTTTGAGCCCTCCCACCACCTGGCTGTCCTGGCTTTGTTTCCCCAGCCTGTGTGACAGGGCAGCTCCCAGCAGAGAGGGAACAGCAGCTGGTACAAAGCCAGCACTTCAAGAGCTTTTGGACATCCACCCTCCAATGCTGTGGAGGCTGGGGAATGGTGACAGGCCCTGAGCCACCCCAGGCATTGTCATTCCCATCTGGAGGCCAGCTGGGAAGTGGGACAGGGCAGCAGGAAGGTCATGGCTGGAAGTGGAGTGGGACACCTGCCTCAGGATGGGCAGAGAGAATTTCTGCCAGTCCCTTTCCCTGCTGAAGGTGTGTCCACCAGAAGAGGCATCACCTAATGAGGGTTTCAGGTAATGAAGTTTTCATTTAGGACTCTGTTTGATGGAAGCCAGGCCTGTGGGGTTTAAGTAAAATAAAGTGCTTTAGGCTACAGGGCAGTGGTTGCCCAATATCCACCTCCAAGCTTTGGAGCTCCACAAACAAAGAAATTGAGAAGGGTTGGAGGGAATGAGTGGCAAAAAACACAGCCAGGGTCAACAACTAGGAGTTCTTCTAAGTTGCCACCTAAAATGTGGAATTGATGCTGAGATGGAGCACAGGATTCATGTATTACATCCATTTAAAATAAATCTTACATTTAGGAGAAGGCCAACATATCTCTGCAATGGGAAACAGTTTATTTAAGAATAATCATGGACTCTTAAAATGGTTGGGGTGGAAGAAATCCTACAAATCATTTAGTTCCATCCCCTGCAATGGGCAGGGACATCTTTCACTATCCCAGGTTGTTCCAAGCCCCATCCAACCTGGCCTTGGACGCTTCCAGGGATGCAGGGGCAGCCACAGCTTCTCTGGGCAACCTGTTCGTGCTGGTGAATCTGTGGGAAGATCCTGACGTGCATTGGCACCATCCCATTTATTTGTGGGGCCTCCACCCTCACAAGAGAAGAATTTCTTCCCAATATCCCATCCATCCCTGCCCTCTGGCAGTGGGAAGCCATTCCCCTTTGTTCTGTAACTCCAGGTCCTTTTCCCAGGTCTCTCTCCAGCTCTCCTGGAGCCCCTTTAGGCTCTGGAAGGGGCTCTGAGGTGTCCCTGGATCCTTCTCTTCTCCAGCTGAGCATCCCCAGCTCTCCCAGCCCAACACCAGGCACAGGAGAGAAGCAGCTCTGGGGGTGGATGAGGCCACACATGAGCCTGTGGAATCACATCTCCTGTGTTACCTGAGCCTGAACACGAATAAACCACCAAGTCACACTTAAAAGGGCCCTGACAGACCTTCCCCTCCTACCTCCAAAACCCTGTAGAGAGAGTTATTTAACACAGCTACAAAAATAGCACCCAGACTGCCCTGCTGTGCCAGACAGAGCACAAACATCTGGCAGGCAACAGATCTTGTCCCCAAAAACTTAGCAGGAGGTTAGTGGGTAGCGCAATTCTAGATCCATATGTCCCAGGACTCAGGGAAGCATTTTATCCTCTATTCAGTACTGATTCTCCCAGGAAATGTGGGAAAAGTAATTCCTGCCCACAAACGAAGAGGGCAGGAATTTCCAGCTCAGGGAAGCACAATGCCCAGCCTGGCTTTTTGTACTCAGATGTGAAGAATCACAGGCTGTACCCGAGAGTCACGAGTGACACTGTTAAAAGGGAAATTCATATTAAATAAAAATGCAAAGCAGCCCTTTGAGTGGAAACAATTCCCGGCGTGAAAGGAAAGTGGAGGCTGCTGTCTCTGCACTCACGGCTCCTTTTGAATTCAGTGTTGGCACAAAAACACACTCCCACCTGGGACTTGCTTCCCCCACGTCTCTCCCTCTCTGGGAGGCTCCCAAAACCCTGGAGAGCCTGCACAGGTAATGGGATGTGCAAGGTTTTCATGGGATGTTCCTGGCTTTGCACTGAAAACCTCACTTCTCTGCCATCTGTATTCATCATGGAATCATGGAACGGTTTGAGTTGGAGAGGACTGTATAAATCATTTAGTTTCAACCTCCTGCTGCAGGGCACTGGTTGCCCAATATCCACCTCCAAGCTTTGGAACTCCAAAGACAGGGAAACGGAGAAGGGTTGGAGGGAATGGGTGGCAAAAAACCAGCCAGGGTCAACAACTAGGAGTTCTTCAATGTTTCAAAGTTTCCACCTAAAATGTGGAATTGATGCTGAGATGGAGAACAGGATTCATGTATTGCATCCATTTAAAATAAATCTTACATTTAAGAGAAGATCAACATATCCCTGCAATGGGAAACAATTTATTTAAGAATAATCATGGAATCTTAAAATAGTTGGGGTGGAAGGGACCCTAAAAATCATTTAGTTCCATCCCCTGCTATGGGCAGGGACACCTTCCACTATCCCAAGTTGCTCCAGGCCCAGATCGACCTGACCTTGAATACTTCCAAGGATCCAGGGGCAGCCACAGCTCCTGACGGCATGGATGATGCTTTGTGGATGGGGCTCCATCCCAGATGTAATTCCCAGCCCACCAAAACGCAGGTATCCACCTCCAAGCCTTCAGAGAACCTGAGTTGGGTCTCCGGGGGCCACCTCATCATCCCATTCCACCCTAAAAAGGATTCCAGGCTCCACCCTAGAAGTGTTCTAGGCTCCCACTGCAGCTCATGGTAAAATCTTCACGCAGCCAGCGGAGTCAGCCATGGTCTTCCCGGCAGCTGCCTCCCACCTGTGGGCGTAGGAGGAGCTGAACACAAATCCCAGCCTGCCAGAGCCTCTTCCCTATCCTTACCCGACCCTTAATTCACACGCAGTTCCCTCTCTGGGAGGTTTCCTCAGCTGCTCCTGGCCTGTCTGTGCCTGGTTTGGGACTGTGGCACTTGCTGGGATCGCGGGAGGACAGAGCCATGGATGTCGTGCTGGTGCTGAGGGCACCCGGGGGCTCCTCACGCCTGATGGGATTTCCTCACGGAAAACAAACGCTTTGGTGGAGGGCAGAGAATGAGGACAAACACCTGAGCACTGCAGCTCTTCCTTCCTGCAGTGGGATCAGCAGAGGTGGGAGCGAGTCTGTGCTGGGCTCCCGCAGAGTCTCCTCTGAGTGAGTGATGGCTCTCAAATTGCATTAGTGAGTGAGATTGTCCCCAGAGGCCTCAGAAGGAGGAAATGCTGGAAGTGAAGGCACCACAGGGACCAAAATCCACCTGGCAGCTCGCTGACAGCTGCACTTGCTCTGCCACTGGCTCTGGGTGCACAGAAATTCCTGCAAACTCAGCTGGAGGCTGCTGAATCCAAATACATGATCCAATACCCCACCCAGCACTGCTGGGAAAGGGGCTCAGCCTGGAGAAAAGGAGGCTCAGGAGGGACCTTGTGGCTTTGCACAACTCCCTGACAGGAGGGGACAGCCAGGGGAAGTTTGGCTCTGCTCCCATGGAATAGGGGAACAGGAAAAGGAGAAACAGCCTCAAGCTGTGCCAGGGGAAGTTTTGATTGGATATTAGGAAAAAAAAATCTTCATGGAAAAGGTAGTAAGGCACTGGAAGAGGGTGCCCAGGGCAGTGGAGGAGTCCCCATCCCTGCAGGGATTAAAGAGCCATGTGGATGTGGCCCTTGGGGACATGGGTCAGTGGTGGCCTTGGCAGTGATGGGGAATGGTTGGACTGGATGATCTGGTAGGACTTTTCCAACCTCAGCTGTAGCCCTGGTTCTGTCTGAGGTGTTTTGGTTTTCTGAAGTTCTTTTTGCAGGGAATTCTCTGTAAGCAGGAGAAATGTTTTTGTAACTCTAACTTTGTTATTCATTCCTTTTCCTAGGAGGGACTTCTTCTTGATGTCCCTCTGGTCTGACCAATGTGATTGAAGAGGTTCAGCCTTTGTTTCACTAATCAAATTGGTCTGTGTAAAATAGTATAAAAGGGAGACACATCCCAACAATAAAGGAGTTATTTTCAGCCTTCTGAATCTCGGAGTCTGTGTTTTTATGGTGTAAAACAGCATCACCTCAGCAATTCTCTGTCTCTGTGCTCTAATGAAGGAATCTGAGGTGTTTCCAAGCTATGAAGAGCACTTTGGAGCTCTCCTCCAAGAGGCTGAGCATCCCAACTCCACTCTCAGCAGTGAGAGCTCACACTGGTTGTTCTCACCAGTTCCAGGTCCCCCATACCCTCACAGCTTTATCTGCTTGGCTGGAGCTGTAGATCTGGGATTCAAAGTGGCTGCACAAGGTGACACCAGGAAAATTTCCCTCCTGCCACCCTGGCCTGTAATGCTGATTATCTTAGAAGCCTTTGAGAATTTCACCCCAAGAACTGGTTGTTTTTTATTTGTTTGAAAAAAGCCTGGCTTTTTTTGAGTGGGCAGAAATCTTCCTGTCCACACCCAGAGAAACAGAGCTGCAGGACATTTTGAAATCTGCTGCTCCTGGGCCTTTCTCCCCAGGTTTAGGTTTTTCCTTTTGAAAATAAAAAGCTTTTTTTTTATTGTGGCCACAGAACCACACAATGAGACTGTTCCTGCACCAAATGAAGATTCATTTAATAATCACATTCAGAGTTTCCAAAACAACGTATTGGAATTACTGGTTGGAATGGACATTAAAGAGTATTGCATCCTACCCCCTGCCATGGGCAGGGACACCTCCAGCTATCCCAGGTTGATCTAAGCCCATCCAACCTGGCCTTGGACACTTTCCAGGGATCCAGGAGCAGCCACAGGTTCTATGGGCAACTTATGCCAAAGCCTCCCCACTGTCACAGGGAAGAAATTATTCCTAATATCTAATTTGAATGGTTTCATCCAGAAGATCCAGCCTGACCTCAGTGTCTCCATGTGCTTCTGTAACTGCTGTGACTCCCACACAGAGCCTGGAACACGCTGGATTTCTGTAGCAATCAGACTGGGCAGCTCCAAATGTCACAGGTGCTCACAAAAGGGAACGACTGCACCTTGAAAGCATCTGAGTAACCATGAGAGTCATTCAGCTCAGAGAAGAGGCTGATATTTAAGCTACAGATGGAGAAAAATTATGTCAAGAGCACGGTTCAAACCACTGCAGTTTAAATAACCTCCTCCAGGCAGCTTTGGTAAACACAATGCCATAAAGGAGCCCTTGTGCTGCCCACGGAGAGCTCAGAAGGCAGGAAATGACAGTGGTGGTCACAGGGATTCCTCTGCTCCTGCTCTGCTCCTCTCCTAAAGGGAAGCTGCTCACAGGGAGCACAGCCTGGCTGCTGCTCCTGATCCAGGAAAATGCTGTTGTGAAGGAAAGATTCCTCCCTGGAGCAACCTGGGAGAGTGGAAGGTGTCCCTGCCCGTGCTGGGGTTGGACTGGATGGTCTTTAAGGCTCCTTCCCACTCACACCATTCTGTGGTTCTATAAATCGAGGCTCAGGTCTTCCATAAAATGTGCAATACTTTAGGTGATGGTTAATCCTCCCCTCCTATCAGTCCCTTTGTTTCTCTTTCCTACAGACCAGAAGCTCTGCAAACAATCCCAGAATGGTTTGGGTTGGAAGGGACCTAAAAGCTCCTCCAGTTCCACCCCCTGCTATGGGCAGGGACACCTCCCACTAACCCAGGCTGCCCCAAGCCCTGTCCAACCTGGCCTTGGACACTGCCAGGGATCCAGGGGCAGCCACAGCTTCTCTGTGCCAGAGAAGACCTGGATGCACTCCCTGGCCCCCATAAAGCCTCACCTCAGCCTTGTAAGCTCCAGCATACCATTATCATTTTAATTGCCCAAACTCGAGTGCTTGTAATACCTTTATTAGATTGCACTCATCCCCCAGTGCCAGGCACAGCCTGATTTAACAGGTCCACTGCTGCATTTATGAGCAAACCTGAGCACAGCCTCTTTCATTACCGTCTGAAGGTAATTCCTCTTGATCCGAAACTTCCTGTGGCCTGGAGTGATACCTGAGAAGGGAAAGAAGGGGAAACTGCCAGGCAGGTTAAAGCACCCAGCCGGGGGGGCTTGGAGCACTCCTGCCCTGTCCTGGAGCTCCCCTACCTCCACTGGAAGCAGCCAGAGGGAATCTGGGAGACTCCCAGATACACAACCTGCAGGAACAACTCTCACCCGCCCTGATCTTTGCAACCCAGATCCCAAACTGAGGTGGATTGAGCTGCCTCATGGTGTTGAACAGACTCCCTGGCTCTCCTGTGCCCCACATGTACAGCAAATGTTTGGATCCTCAGGGCAGGGGAACCTTCCTGGTGTAGAGAGTGATTGGAGGGAGTTTGAGGGGTAGTTTTGACAGCCCACACAGGGAAAAACAAGGTTTCAAGGCCAGTATCTTGGTCAACTTGTCATTTTATATTTGTATTTATATTACGGCAGCTCTGATTTCTGCTCTCTGTGAGCAGGGGCAGGACCCAGGAATGGCTAGAGCTGTGTCAGGGGAGGGTTAGGCTGGATATTGGGAAAAGGTTCCTCCCCGGAGGGTGTTTGGGCACTGAACTGGCTCCCCAAGGAGCTTGGGGCAACCGGGAATACTGGGAGGTGTCCCTGCCCATGGTAGAGGGTGGAATGAGAGGAGCTTTAAGGTCTTTCCCCACCCAAACCATTCTGGGTCCTGTAACAGCATCCCAGTTTTCAAGGCACTACAACCTCAGCATCTTCAGTCTCTGAAGCAAACACCACAGGCAGTGTCCACTTCAGACCATGTTATTCAGTTTCAATACTTTTCAGCAGCGGTTTTCTTTCTTTTTAATTGCAACTCCACCTTTGGGATTAGTGATTTTATTTTATGATGGGATATTAAGAGTAGGCAGCCAGCCCTTTTCTTTTTTTTTTCTTTTCTAGTCCAAGCCAGTATTCAGAAGGAATAGATTAAATTATTAAATACACACAAGCACAGGAAACACAGGAAACTCTCAGCCATTATCCTATGAAGACAATGCCAATGCAAACACTGTAATAAAATATTCTTCACTGAAATCAACACTAATTTTCCCAGGCAATCAAATCCATCCCTATGATCCCTCCTCCCAGGGAAAACAGCCAGCACAGCTAAATTCAGATCTCTGTGGCTCCATGCTTAAATTTGGCTCAGACACGCTGCAAAATCAATGACTCCAGAAAGGTTTTCTAAGGAAAGAAAATTCCCGGTGGGCAAAGTTTGCTACAGCCCACGGCAGCTCTCCTGACACAGCAGCAAAGAGCCCGGGGCTGCATCGATCCAGGAATCCAGGAAGGCTGGAGCTTCCAGCTCTGAACTTGTGGAGGCCACCACTGTTGGGACACGACTCCTGTGTCCAAGGGGACAATCCCCAAGGACAGCTCAGCCAGGAGGACACCCCCAGAGGATGATGATGCTGCAGCACCGAGTCTGTCACAAGCTCCTTCCTCATCCACTGACAGTGGGGAGAAGGATGGGATGGAGAAAGGGATGGAGCAGGTCTGGTCAGCACCTGCCAGCTCAGGAAGAGGAGGAGAGGACGTGTGACAGAGAGTATTTTGGGTTGGAAAAGGCTTTTAAAGGCCTTGCAGTGAGTGGTGACATCTTCAACCAAATGAGGCTGCTCAGAGACCCACCCAATCTGATCCTGAAAGTTTTTAGGGATGGGGGAACCAGAACTTCCTTCCCCAGCTGTAGGAAGTCTGTGGATTGCTCATGCCTGGGGCTGTGCTTGTGTCACACACAACACCCAGAAAACATCATTTTTATGTCTCCAGGAAGTGTTGGTGCCTCTCTTTGATGTCCCTGAACTCTTACTCAGTAAGAGGATGAAGAAATATTCCACTGAGGTATTGTGAGGTGGGTGCAAACCCTCCATGATTTCTTTAAGGATCTTGCAGCACCTTGGCCTCAAGACCATGGCAAAATAATCATGGAAGATCAACCATTTCCCACCACTGCCAGGACCACCACTGAGCCATGTCCCCAGGTGCCACATCCACTTTTAAATGGCTTTTAAATCCCTCTGGAGATGGGGACTCCTCCACTGCCCTGGGCAGTCTGTGCCAGGGCTGGACAGCCCTTTTGGTGAAGAAATTATTCCTAATATCTAATCTTAATCTCTCCTGTAGATCTTGAGGATGTTTCCCCTTTTCATGTCCCTTATTCCCTGGGAGCACAGCCTGACCCCTCCCTGGCTGTCCTCTCCTGTCAGGGAGTTGTGCAGAGCCAGGAGGTCCCCCCTGAGCCCCTCCTTTTCTCCAGGCTGAGTCCCTTTACCAGCTCCCTCAGCCTCTCCTGGTGCTCCAGCCCCTTCCCCAGCTCCGTTCCCTTCCCTGGACACGCTCCAGCCCCGCAGTGTTTTGTCTTGTCAGGAGGGTCTCAGAGCTGTCCCCAGCACTGGAGGTGCTCTAGCAGAGCCAGCACAGGGGACAGGCACTGCCCTGGTCCTGGTGGACACAAATCTCCTGGGACAGTCCAAGGGCAATTGGCCTTTTCAGCCACCTCGGCACACTTGGCTCTTCAGGTTCAGCTGCCTGTTGTCCATGGCATGGAAATTCCAGTCCCACCAGACCAAAGTTGGAGCCCCTGTCCCAGTCTGTCCCCACAGCCCTGCAGAGCAGTGACGGTGACAGTCCCTCGGCCAGGCAGCCAAAGCTGCGTCATCAGGCTCGGAAACAGCCCAGCACCAAACTGACAGAGGCTGAATCATTTCTCCTTCCCATATCCAAGGCCCAGGATCAATTAACCTCTACCATGGCTCCTCCTGTGAATCACTTAAGAGGGGTAAAACAGTGAAACCACTTCATAGGAAGCAGTTTTTAAAATGACCTGCTCTGCATAAGACGAGTTTGCTACAGAGAAGGGGGGGAATAAAAATTCAAGCATGTTCAGCATCTTATAGATTAATCCTAGGCCTAGAGCCAGGATAATTACTGCCAGAAGGAATAAAAGTAACATAAATATAGGTTAACACACAAAGGGTCCCGTTTGCAAGGTTTTACACATCACCAGCTCACAAGCGGATTTGTAAATTTAATTATAGAAAGATTTATAAAAGCAGGTAATACCCGAAGGGTCGTAAAAATAATTTTACTACAGTGAAGAGAACAAAATAAAAAATATTAAAAAAAAATAAAAGAAACTCCAAACATTTTAAATTAAGTAGGGCATCTGATGGATCTCCTGAAGCCCTTCCGCAGGATTCGGCCCAGACTGCCAGAGCAGCCACAGCCTTCCCGAAATGCCATTTCCAGAGCAGAGCAGATAAGTCACTCTGACAGCCTTGTGACCTTCCAGGGCTGATGCGCTTAATTAAAAAA
>VWZU01012299.1:610048-660702 GCA_013397095.1 Sterrhoptilus dennistouni
TTTTTTGTAGAGGATGCTCTTGGTATGGTCAAAGCCTTGTTAGGATGGGGGAGGACAATTCCAGAATGCCTTTGCTGCAGGAGTGCTGTGAAATCCCTGGAATTTCTGATTCCCATGAGGATTAATGGTGATTTTCTGCCAAGGACAGCTTTGGGGGAGGAAGGTGGCTCTCTGTCCATGGCAGGGGGTTGGAATGAGATGATTTTTAAGGTCCCTTCCAACCCAAAGCATCCTGTGGCTCCACGATTAAATACCACTGGGGATGGATTTAGGTTCTGAATGAGCTGTTGCTGATGAAAGAAAAAGCAGGAGCAGGGGCTATCCAAGCAACTCAGCATGGAAAAACAGATATTTTCTGCCAACCATGCTACAGGAGTGCTAAAAACTCTGTCCTTCTATGACTGCTGAGTTCTTGTTACAAAGTGTGTGAAAGGAAGGCACAGGGCAGGAACAGGGAGGAGAATTCCATTCTGGGACCTCCTGGACTTCCCACTAAAATACAGCCACCCTTAGAAAGTTAAAATTGTAACTCTTAACCTCGTTTCTGGTGTATAAATCACATTTCTGACATATCCAGTGCTTTCTGCTCCTGAAAAATCCCTGAGAGTGATGGAGGTGCTAAACCAAGCTTTTGCCAGTCCAGCAAAACACGATGTCACTTTTAAATGCATCCTTTGGGGACCTCAAACAGCTCCTGGCTGGAATGCTCTGCTGCTTTGCTATCCCCATGCCTGGTGTGTATGAGGAGAAAATGTTCAGGATGCTGAATGCCCGTAAAAAGGCATTTCAAAGGATCACAGACAAGGATTTTTATTATTTTTTTTTGCCTGAAAATACATTTATTAGGAAAAAAAACTTATGGGGTTACAAATACCATAAATAAAATGTAACGTGATAAAAACACCCTCAGGACAGAGCACCAAATCTCTGGAAAACGGGGACAGGACCTTCTACTTTGCATCAGTTCGGCACAGGTGGCTCTTGCAATCTCGTTTCACACCAGTTGTTTCCGTGCACAAAGATCCAGGCTGGACATTCCAAACCCTTTTTGTATGTCAATCTGTTCCTACAGCTTGAAAAATCCTCCACACAGGACACCAGAGCTGTTTGCAAGGGCGGGATTTAAATACACATCAATGTATATTAATGTATACAGTGAGCACCCAAAACAGCACGGGGAGGGTGGTAACGATCCCAGGAAGCAGTTTTGGGATAGCACAGGATGGAATGGGATGCAGAAATGGGAACGCAAATTGAATCTCAGTATCAAGGAAATGCCACTAACTCAGGGAGGAGCCCGTTCCCCCCCTGGGCCGTGTAAAACTGGATTAGGAGTGAACTTCAAACCCGGTGTGATGTGGAATAATCCTATGCTGGCAGAAAGGGATCAAAGCTAATTTCTCTCACTTGCTTAATCTTCTGCGGAGATGTCTGAACTCGGGAGACACAGCAGCCTGGGAGTTAAAGCCCTGCTCTGTCAGAGGGTTTGGCAGTGGCTGAGGGAGAACAGAGCACATTAAAAATCCTGGGGAGTGGAGTTATTTCTGATGAGCTTTTTGAAAAATCAGGGAATCACAGGATGGACTGGGTTGGAAGGGAACTTAAAAATTACCTCATTCATCCCTGGAAATGTCCAAGGCCACGTTGGATGGGGCTTGGAGCAACCTGGGAGAGTGCAAGGTATCCCTGCCCATGGCAGAGGGGTGGAACAAGGTGGAGTTTAAGGTCCCCTCCAACTCAAACCTTTCTGATTTCATGATTCTCTGTCTCTATACTTGGATTAGCTCTACTGATGTAAAATTCAAGAAACCTAAAGTAACTCAACAAAACAACAGGGAAAAAAAATAAAAAATCCATTCCTTCCCATGTTAAACAAATCAGATTGATCCAAGCACTGGAACATCTCATCACCCATAAAAAACTTTCAGACCTAAAAAACAAACAAAGAATGAAATTAAATAAATAGCAATGCTCGAATCTTAACTAAATCGTTATTGATCAATTAAAGCTTAAATGGTGAAATAAAAAGATCAGGGATCCCTGGTGGGGTGGCAGAGCTCATCCCACCAAAGGCTGAGTGTGTTGGTTCAGTGTCTGAGGTGCAGATCCACTCAAAACTGGAGCCAAAAGGTCAGGATTTCTAGGAGAGGACACACGGCAATGTCAGTGGGCACCTCACTTGGAATCACTGAATCATTAAGGTTGGAAAAATCTTTCAGGCCATCGAGGTCCCCCCAGCACTGCCAGGATCACCACTGAGCCATGTCCCCAAGTGCCACATCCATGTGGCTCTGAAATCCCTCCAGGGATGGTGATTCCACCATGGGCAGCCTGTTCCAGTGCCTGAGCACCCTTTCAGTGAAGGAACAGATAAGTGCAGCCAGCTGGAATAAAAAAAATCCCAGCAGTGTAAATTAACCATTCCAAAGCCTTTAAAGAAAATAATTGTACAGGTGGGTGCCAATAGATTGGTAACTACATCTTGAACTGGGACAGGAATTGGGATTTCTGGTTTGGGATGAGATCTTTGCACACTCAGTGCTCTCTTTGTGCTGCTAAAAGGATGCTGGTAACTAATAAACCCAGAGCTCCAGGAGAAATAGTCTACTTTGAGGTGTAAATCAGCTCTTACACTGCAATCTACAAATGATTCTGCTGGATAAAAAGCACAAAAAATTAAGTACAAAGAGGCTCAGTCACCTCAAATAACGATTAGCCGTAAGTGGATACATTATACCACAGACTTGTCTCTGCTCTGTTAAATATTAATTTAAATGGACACATTTTAAAAGACATATAATAGGGATAAGCACTTTTTGTTAAAGGAGAGTAACTCCTGTTAGTGAGTAACAAAGGAACAGCTCAGAGGAGAGCAGAATGAAGGATTTCAAGCAAGAGCAGTCCAAGGATAAGAAAAATATAGGTACAGTAACCTGATACAATTATATGCATGTATACATGTGCATTCAGTGCAACTTTTCTAATCAGTTCCTTAAAATCTTGATTTGCAAGCTAAATAAGATACTATATTTCTGATCTCCAAATCTGTGAAATCATTCAGCTTTACAAAATGACTCCAGTATGGAGCAACACTGAGCTAAAACACACATGGAGCTGAAACCAGCCTGGCTTTGGCTGCAACTTGAGGCATCAGCGGCTGCCACTGCAAAATGTGCTGAGAGCTCTCTCCAAGCTTCATACACACCCCCTAAACAAATCCTCTGCCAAAACACAGCAAATACTCTCTGTCAGACACCAAGCTGTAAAGCTGTTTGGCTTTTTTTTTTTTTTTTTCTTTTTGCTTCCTTAAGTTCCAGCTTGAGGAGTGTTTGGGAATGCTCTGACATGGGAAGGGAAGTATCAGCCTGAGCATGTGCCCACCTTGTTTCCTCCACTGATGGTATTATTGTAATATTATATTATTATATAGAAATTTTGTGGTGATAATTTACTGACAAATTTGGTACATTTGCCGATTGCCTGTCAACGCAGAGCTTTATTTCATTCTTAGTTATGGAATCATAGAATCACAAAATTATAGAAGCAGGGAATGGTTTGGGTTGGAAGGGACATTAAAGATCATCCAGTTCCATCCCCTGCCATGGGCAGGGACACCTTCCACTATCTCAGGCTGCTCCAAGCCCTGGCCAGCCTGGCCTTGGACACTTCCAGGGGCAGCCACAACTTCTCATGGAATTTGTTCAATGCTGCCTAAACTTCCCTCTGCTCCCAAAGCACTTCTGGGGGGAATTACAGGACACCCAGGACTATTTGCAAGAGGAAACCACATGGAAAAGGAAAAAGAAGCTTTGCAAAGCCGCAGAAGTTGTGTCTGAAGACCAGGACAGAAGAGTGACAGCACAACAGAAGCCTTTCTTTGAGTCATTACCATTTTGTTGGACGTTTTCCAGAGTGCTGGTCTCTTACAGCTCCTTCTATGATGGAATCTGGTGATGTCAAAATAACCCCAACTCTGCCTTAAGGCTTCGTTCTCTTTGGTTAAAGCTAAAAACAAAGACACACATGGATGATTATGGAATGGAAAACACAGGGAAATGAAAATAATGCTTTTTTGCAGGATTCTGAATTGTCATGAACGGTGAAAACAAATAAACAAATATAAACAAAGGATAAAAATGCTTCATCTTAAACAATAGGTATAATGTATATACATTAAAAAATATATATACATTGAAACAGAGGGAATAAAATAACAGGTAAGAAACCACATTGTGTTTGCAACAGATGATAGAAATTAACAGAAATCTGCTTACAGGAAGCCACTGTGTAGTCCTGACTTTTTTCACCACTTACCCAGCTGCAATTAGCATCACCCCAGCCACAAACAGCACATTTGGGGAGGGAGGGGGATTATTAGGGGCTCCTTTGTCATCCCGAATTACCTGCCCTGTGTGTGTACACAAGCACCGGCTTAAACATTCAAAGGAATTTGCCTCCAAGAAAAGTCATCTTTATTGTCATTGTCCCCAATTTCATGGCCAGACCAGCGACACAGCCCCGGCTGTGTGTCAGCAGCCCCCAGTTTGAGGAATCCACACTGACACGACAAGAACTAATCCTATTATTTCCTTAACGGCATCTGAATAGGCATTTTCCAAGTCCTGCTTCTTATTGTAAGTTTAACCCATGTGTTAATTCTCTTACTGAGATCTCAAGCTGCTTTCTGTAGAATCGGGGATTTAGGGGAATCAAATCCCTTCTATTCAATTTGCTACTTAAGACACAAACCTTTCAAAATTAAACTTGCAGGCTGTTTGCCTGAAAAACATCGCTCCTCTTTCCAAGGAAAAATATCTCTAAAACCCGTTTTAAGCACAGAGAGAAGTTTTTAGCACATCTCAAGTTGAAACCTGATAGCAGCCGCCTTGAAGCAAGAACCAGTAGGGCAGAAATTCATCGGGGGGAAGATTTTCAGTTTATTTTAACACCAATTTGATGAGTGAGCAACCAAGCAGTGCTTTAATTGAGTAAATTATCTCCTACTATTGTGATTCTCCTCCAGTAAACCACAATGGTTTGGGTTGGAAGGGACCTTAAAGGTAATTTTGTTCCAACTCCCTGCCATGGGTAGGGACACCCTCCACCATCCAAAGTTGTTCCAAATCCCATCCAACGTGGCCTTCAACAATTCCAGGGATGGGGCAGCCACAGCTTCTCTGGGCAATATTCAAAGGTGATCAAGTGGGGACAGACTTGGGCAAAACCAAACTCCTCGCAGACACTTCCTGTGGCTGAAAAAAATCTTGAGCACATTGTGCTCAGGGAGTTTTCCTTTCTGTAATCAAATATTAAGCTATGAAGCCCCACGAAAACAAACTCCTCACTCTACACACACAGACACTTTCTGTGCTTTCCAGCAAAGCCACAACAACAGATTTGCTGTGGGTCTGCAGGAACTTATAAGGTAGTGTATTAAATATTGATTGAAAATAAATCCAAAAAAATTAGGCTTAAATTTTAATACCCATGTACGTTTCCCTGTAATTCATCATAAACAGCGTTTTCTGAAGTTCCAAGTGAGGCTCTGGGTTTAATTTTAATTATGCATTTATTACATAATTCACCAAATTCAGTAATGTGCAGTGAGTCTCCCAGTCATTGAAGTGAGTAACGAGATTTATCAGCCCAGTTTGTCACACAACAAACAGGATTTCAGAGCCTTATAAAGGCGGGTGATGAAAGATACATGGAGGGAGGGAAGAACCAGCAGCAGCTTTATTTCCATGTAATAATGCTAATAATATGCAAATAATTCTCCATCTTAATGAATACTTCAGATGAATGCCACGTTCCAAGCGAGGATGGCACAGGGAGGGAGGGAACTCAGCTGCTGGGAGTGTTTAAAGCTCTTTGGAAACCACAGAGTTACAGCTGTGGGTGCCACTGAGCTTTCCCTTCTCCCCTCAGAGGGAGGGTGGACACTGGAACAGCTCCCCAGGGAATGGGCACAGCCCCAAGGCTGCTGGATCTCCAGGAGCGTTGGGATAATGTTCTCAAGGATGCACAGAGTGGGACTGTTGGGGTGTCTGTGCAGGGCCATGAGCTGGATCAATGATCCTGATGGATACCACTGAAATCAGGATATTCTGTGATTCCATGATCCTCACATACCAGGAATGACACTTGCACATGGCAGAAGGTACCTAAGCTCCTCAAGCTCCTTTTATCCTGTTTTTAGACAGTAACAGTCACATTAAAAATGTGGATAATTTATAAAACAGGCAGGGATGCACACACCCCCTGTAGGCATCTCCATCCAGAGTCTGGAGCACAGACAACATTTTATATGCCCAAACCTCCAAGGGTCTGTGACTTGCTCTCCTAAATACTTCTGGTGACTCTTCAAAGCTGCATTTGGAAGTTTTTCCTGAACCCCTGCAATTGTTAGAGGATTGAGTCTTGCTGTCCTTCAACAAACATTTCTTTGAAATTTTTTCGCCATTTCCAAAGCTTTTGCAAAGTTCCCCCCTTTCAGCAGGAATCATCTCCCCTGGGACACTGGGCATGTGCTCAGAAGCCAGTGGAACCAGGTATTTGCCATGCTGTTCTTTTCCCTTATTATTTTTGCCTCAAACATCTTCTGGGAACTGGGAATATTTCAGACTTAAAACCTCCTCATGAAGCCAAAGCCAGCATCCCTTCCCACATTCTCACTTGAAACCCACTTTTCTTCAGCCCTCCTTAGACATCCCCTTTCCTTCAGCTTCCCACATCCACACATCCTCTGGGATTCCCAGTCTATCTCCTCTCTCAACGAAGTGTTAGGAGAAACAGGAACTTTTGGGGGGTCTCCTCCATGTGCAAAAAGATCCCACCAAGCCTCCTCTTCTCCAGGCTGAGCCCCCCAGCTTCTTCAGCTGCTCCTCACAGGACTTCCTCTTTAGACCCCGAATTCCCATAGAATAAAAAGGCCCAAAATCCCCCAAAATCACCCTGATGCTGAACGGGGGTGGTGGATCCTCCTCTACGCTCATCCTTGGGGAAAAGAAGAAGTGTGAACCTCTCCCTTCTGAGGCACCAGAGGATCGGCACAGAAGAGAGACCTTTAAATGGCACACAACTCTTCCACCAAATTCTCTGATGTTCCCCCCTGGGTCCCAGAGCAGCCAACTATGAGACAGAAGCCCCAGGGCCCCAGGCTTTGTTAGGTCTGGCACTCACAGCACTGCTCCTGGGACATCCCAACTGGAAGACAACAAAACCTCCCCCTCTGGAATCCACAGCTCCAATGCTATCACAGGACTTGACTGTGGAATCCCAGGCCCTTGAAATATTTTGCTTATTTTGACCTCAGACACAGAGGGAAATCTGCTGCTTTCACTGTCAGGTGGGACCAGTGGAGGAAGAAGTTTTTCAACATCTGATCCAGCACCAGCAGAGCTCACTGAGTGCAGGGAAAATCTCTGAACTGAAAAATGAACTCAATCCTCACCTCGGCTTAAAGGATGCCCTCAGACACCAGAGGACAAAGGGCTGTGACCAGGAATTTACTGCAAAATAGCAAAGCTGCTGCAGGAATGAGGAAACCCTGAGCCAGAAAAGACATAGAGAGTGATGAGTGATGAGTGTACTGCACCCACTGAAATGCAGCGTTCCCAAAATAAAGGTTTTCCATTTGACACCAGGAACACAGGATGGTCTGGGAGGGAAGGGAACTGAGATATCATCTCCAAACCCCTGCCAGGGGAAGGGGAATCACTCAACAGACACTGCTGCTCCAAGCCCTGTTCAACCTGGCCTTGGACACTTCCAGGGATCCAGGGGCAGCCACAGCTTCTCTGGGAAACCTCTGCCAGGGCCTCACCACCCTCACGGCCAGGAATTCCTTCCCAATATCCCATCTATCCCTGCCCTCTGGCAGTGGGAAGCCATTCCCTGTGTTCTGTCCCTCCATCCCTTGTCCCAAGTCCCTGTCCTGCTCTCCTGGAGCCCCTTTAGGCTCTGGAAGGGGCTCTGAGCCCTCCCTGGAGCCTTTTCTTCTCCAGGCTGGACATTCCCAGCTCTCCCAGCCTGGCTCCAGAGCAAAGGCTGCTCAGGGAAGAGACCATCTGAGACCAAAACTGGATAATTTAAACTTCACCACTCCTTTTCCATGTATTTCATGGGCAACACAAATGTGAAGAAGAGGAAATACTCTTCCACCTCTGAAGCATTCTGCTCTAATAAAAACCAGCACTGCCAAATAGGGCACTGTGAAATTATTCAGACTCCCAAATAATATCACAAATTTGCAATAACCCACAAAGCCCTTAATTCTTCCCCAAATAATTTCTGAGTCGATCCAAGCACACAAAGGAAAACAAGCAGGGAAGGAACGAGAGAGTGACTTTTTACATGGGCTGATAAGGGATGGGACAAAGGGGGAGAAGGAGAGATTCAGATGGGACATTAGGAGGAAATTTTCCCCTGTGAAGATGCTGAGACCCTGGCACAGGTTTCCCAGAGAAGCTGTGGCTGCCCCTGGATCCCTGGAAGTGTCCAAGGCCAGGTTGGACAGGTGGAGCAGCCTGGGAAAGTGGAAGGTGTCCCTGCCCATGGCAGGGGGTGGAAGTTTTGCAGCAGAACTGTTTCAACCTATTCATTGATTACAGAATCTAAATAAAATAAAGGAAGATGGACAAATAAGCAACCAGAGCAGCACATCTGAGCTCCCAGGTGGCAAAACATCACTTAGTAAGGGAATTTTGTGGGCAGCAGCACCAGAGCTGGAAACCTTTATTCCAGCCTCTACAATCAGCACTTGCAGCACTTTGTTGACACAACAGAACATGGCTCAATTTCAAGCACTGTTGAGGTTGAGTAATTTCAAACATCTTTTAATGTTTGTAGAGAGTCCAGAGGGAAGTTGGTTGAAAAGATCTCCAAGGCAGCCACGTGGAAATAAGATACAAACCCCTTCAAATCACTGCAGTGCCAGGCAGGAGGCAGGAATGGAGACAGAGAAGGGAAAAGGGGAAAGGTGAGGATCCACACTTCCAGCTAAACTGCTTAAAGCATTTATTTATGTCCAGTGGCTCCATTACAAGTTCACAGTGTGCCTTGGGGAGCAGTAACAGACCAATTCCATGAACACAGATTGGTGCTTCAGAAGTAAAATTTTAAGTGTAATCTGTCCTCCTATTTCTTCTCGTGGCATGAACACACCTTTTGGAGGGAGGTCATCCTCCTTTTCTCTTCTAGGTACCAAAACTGTGCATGAGAAATCAGATAAGACATCAATACTGCTGGATTTAACTTGAGTATTATACACTAGAGCATTGGTGCTTTTAATGAATATCTGGGAAAGATTGCTGATAAACCTGATTTGGGAACAGTGACAGGGAAAACAGGCTAACACTCATCTACAAAGCTTCCCCTAAACTTGTGAGGTCAAGGGAGAGCCCTTTGAAAGTCTAAATTGAATTTACAAAGGACAAAACTAGCTGCTCACTTTTGATATTAGAGCATTTTTCAGGGGGGGATCCAGCAGCAATATTCCAGCAAGGAATTTCAGGATAACAAGCAGTTAACACAAACCAGCACTTAGGGTTTGTATTGGTTTTTGGTCACTCATATTATGCGGATTCAGAATAAGGAAATCTGTCCTGGGAACACTGAGGAAAACACAGCTCTTCAGGGTGCCCTACTAGAAAAGGAATGCCCTGTAAACATGTCCCTGGAACAAGCCAGCAGTGAAGGATGCCAGGGAAAACAGGAACACACCTCCTGCAACAGGACAACACTCTGAGGTTGGAGGATCCATGGCTAAAAACTGCTTGAGTCCTGCTGGCAGCTCTGGTTCCCTCCTGACCTTGTTGCTCTGTGCACAGCCTGGATTATCCACTGCTCCAGAGGCTGGAGCTGAAATCTGGCAGCAGGGGAAAACAACCAGGGCCACAAATGGCCCAGAAAGCCTGAGCCAACGTGTGGAGATCATGGATGCAGAGTTGCTCCATCTTCCTCTGGCTGAGCACAAAGTTTCTGCTTGTGCTTCCTGAAGCTTTCTGGGAGTGCCCAGCTCTTGGAAGACAAAACAGATGTGAATGTTAATGAAGTGGTGCCCACAGCACTCCTGTCACATCTGGAATCACAGAATCACAGAATGGTTTGGATAGGAAGGAGCCTTAAAAACCATCAACTCCAAATCTCTGCCACAGGCAGGGTCACCTTCCTCTATCCCAGGGTGCTCCAAGCCCCATCCAGCCTGGCCTTGGACACTTCCAGGGATCCAGGGGCAGCTACAGCTTCTCTGAGCAACCTGTGCCAGGGCCTCACCACCCTCAGCCAGAAATTCCTTCCTAAAATCTCTAACCTAAACCTACTCTCTTTCAGGTTAAGCCATTCCCCCTTGTCCTGTCCCTCCATCCCTTGTCCCAAGTCCCTCTCCAGCTCTCCTGGAGCCCCTTTAGGCCCTGGAAGAGGCTCTGAGGTCTCCTTGGATCCTTCTCTTTCCAGGCTGAACATCCCTAGTGCTCCCAGCCTGTCTTCATGGGATATTTTATGTTTTATGTTGGGAAAATAAACAGCAGCAGGGCTGTCAGATTTGCTGGGGAGCCAGAGATGGGGACAACTGTGTAGCCTCACCCTGAGCCACGGGACAGCTGCTGTGCAGGTCTGCCTGCTTCCCACAGATCCTGCTGCATCCACCACTTCTGAGCACCTCTGGCAGCATCACTTTTAGAGGAAAGCTGAGTTAAATCCTTCCTGTCCATTTGCTTTCTCCAGGACGTGATTCAACCCCTTGCACAGATCCACACAGCTGTCCCAAACTGCATCAGGATGGTTTAAACCATCAAGATGGTTTAAATTCTTCTTTAAGTTTTAAGATTATTCCATGGGTGAAGAATGAAAAAAACCTCTTCTCCCACATCAGAGAGGACAGAAAGCCTCAGAGGCAACAGCAGCTGCTGAAATTGCTTCTTCTAAACCTGTCCTGACACCTAAAAACCTGAAACCTTTCCCTGAAGGAAGGTTTTCCTCCTTGCAGCACATGTTACTGCACCAAGCCCTGATTAATTTGCCACTTGTTCCTACCCAGAAGAGGTAAGGAGTAAATCAGCACCTCTGTGGCTCTGTCACAGATGCTACAGGATTTCCCAGACAGACAGACAGACAGACAGACAGACAGACAGACAGAAAGTGCTGCCCTGCTGAGACACTGCACTCCACATCATCAACACATTAAGAGGATCATGATCCCAGCATTAGCTGTGGGAACACTCCCAATAAATAGCTATTTGTTTCCAGCCTGATTTCTCCAGCTTCCATCACTTCACACTTTGATGCAGATTCTTCCTGTGAGCAGACTCATGACTGCCTGGCTACCTCTGTCCATCCGGCCCAGATAACACATTTGTTCACACAAAGCTGTGGCATATGGATTTTTCCCTCAAAAAATGAAGAGTGTCAGCATTTTCCTATCATTCTTCTGGAGCAAAAGTGATCTTAACTACCCCCCTCTTAAAAGCTGGAGCACATTTCATGTGAACTCCACTTTGTCAGGCCGTGGTGAGGTCACAGATCAGGCTGGCAGGTGGAAAAGGAGGTTTAAAATGTGTTTTTAGGGTCACCAGAGGAGGATCCTTCAACCACTGGGGTTTTTCAGCAGCTCTCTACTGCCTGAATGCAAAGCAGTCTCAGCTGAATTTCACTAATTCCTTCAAAGGCTCTCTTACACTCATCTGCACAGATTATGCAGTAAATACGCTTTAAGAAAGCACTTTCTAACCCCAACAAGGCTATTCAAAAAATAAGGCTTAACCAGCTGACCCCTGATTATCTTCAGCAGTTCACCCATCTGTCTCCAATACACAAATTCCAGCCTCAAAGCAACGCTTCCTTCAGGTGTCTGAGCTGGATGTTAATAGTTACAATGCTCTTCAATGAAATGGTGACGTGAAAGTGTCCAAAGTGTCCCCAAAAAAGCTCAGTGAGGGCTGTGAACACTTAAACCCCTTCTTGAAAGTCACCTTACTCCAGGCACAGGACACTGAAGCAGCATTTTCTGCTCTCGAGTGACACACCAGCACCACCCCATCAGGATCTGTCCCCCCTGTCTCACACTGGGACAAACAAGATCAGCCCAAATGAAGTGAACCCAAGTCCTTAAATGTTAAGCAACTCCTACAGTGAGATTTTGGAAAGAAACCTTTCCAGTAGCTTTGCCTTTTGTAAGTGACAGTGTTTACAAAATTTGGGAGCTGTGAAGAAAACTGGGATTGTCAACGGCAGCTTTCATGAAATGCAAGCAGGCTGCAAAGTAAGTGACATCTGAAGCTAGAAATTAGTGAATTATCTGCCTAGAGGTGGAGCAGAGCCAAGGTGGTGGCACCATGCTCCAGTTCCTTTATGGTCTTCTTATCCCTGGACACCTCTCTTACCATTCCATGGGAGCTGCAGGAGACAGGGAAACTTAAGGGTTATCCCAAACATCCTGGGGTATCACAAACTGGAATTTTCCCCTTCTGCCTCAGGTTATTTTGAAGTTTCAGCCACCTTTAACTACAGCCAGGAGCTGATTCTGCCACCAGTCATGGAATGACAGAATGGTTTGGGTTGGAAGGATCCTGCCTTAGAGATCATCCAGCCATGGGCAGGGACATCTTTCACTATCCCAGGGTGCTCCAAGCCCTGTCCAGTCTGGCCTTGGACACTGCCAGGGATCCAGGCACAGCTACAACTTCTCTGGGCAATCCATGCCAGACTCTCCAGATGCTGCCACCCTCCTGATGTCTGTGGACTAAGAGAGCAAATTTCAGCTGCTCCAACCCTCTAAAAGTGGTGTTTGACCCTTTCCAGCCTGGAATTCAGCCTCTTTAACATCCAATATGGACACTGTAAGCAGCTTTTGAATTTGAAAGGTTTCCACTGAATGCATTTTACAAGTTTAGGTCTCTTCAGGTCCAATCTTTCTCACAGCGCATTTGAAATCACCCAGAGAGATCCTGATCCTGGCAGGGCTTGGAGATTGTTTTGATTACCAAAGAGAAAAAAAAATGCACAAATACATCTTAAAAGAAATGGGAAGATGGAACAGGAGCTTTCAAATGGATGCAGCTTTGCTAGAGACAGGAAAAAAAATTACAGGAAGTGGAAACCAGGGAGCACCAGTCTGGGAAACCAAAAACCTGCAAGAGGCTGATCATGGCCTTGATTAGCAATCCCTGCTCAGGGCTGGGACAACAGGAGCAGCAGTGGGCAAACCCAGCCCTGGGAAGAGGTGAAGGAAGGCAGGAGCTGCTTTCCAGGAGAACTGAGCTACAGGGACTCTTCACACCTCCATTATCCATGAGGGAAGAGTGCAGGGCATTCCCAATGGAAATGAATCTTGGCTCAGGAGTGAGACAGAGCTGTGAAAGTGGAGGAAGCACCCACACCCAATTCCTCTGCCTTAATGAGCCTTAGAATAGATCAATATTTTATCAACTTTCACCCTGAATATTTGGAAGTTTTTTTCACTGCAGGAGAAAAGGAGGATGCAAACCCACAGTAACACATTGTGGGGCACCCAGATGGTTCAAAAAGATGTGAGGACCTGGTTGTGCACCTCCAAATTCCAATGGTGCAGCCACACTGTGGATCCAGCAGAGCTCATGAGATGTCACCTCTCAGCCTGAGGCCACCAGAAGTGTAAGAGGGGCACTGGATGCACTGTAACCTGGGTTTATGCAACACAATTCTCTGCTCATACTCCTCGTGTGCCTTCCTGTAAAAAACACTGTGCAGAGTGTAGCTTTAGATGAGATATTAGGAAAAAAATGTTTCCTTGTGAGGGTGGTGAGGCCCTGGTACGGGTTTGCCAGAGAAGCTGTGACTGCTCCATCTGTGGAAGTATCCAAGGCCAGGTTGGATGGGGCTTGGAGCAACCTGGGATAATAAAAAGTTCCCTGGCCATGGCAGGGGTTGGAATGAGATGAGCTTTAAGCCCCCTTCCAACCCAAACCATTCTGTGCTTCTGTGATAGAGCAAATTCTCTCCCTTCATCTCGAATTAAATCTAAAGCATGAAGCAAAAGCAGCTGCATTTGTGTAGTGACACATGAAAGTGTCTGCAAAGCATTTTAGGATCCTTCAGGAAAAATGCTAAATATCTGTTCTATAATTCAATGAATGTTAATATATTCATCACAGATTTTGACTCTTCAATTGCATGGGAGAAAAACAAGAAAATTGGTGCTTATTGCAATGTTACTATGCCAAGGGATGGAAGCAGTCCAGGGTCTCGGAATATTCAAGTTTTGTGTGGGAAATGCAGGGAAATCCCCCATGAGAACCTAAGCAGAGCCTGTGTGATGAGGAGTGAAGCCACACTCAGGCACGCTTGGCTTTTGACCTCTAAAACCACAAACGAGACGTTGTTTTACCCTTTTGTGGTCGCCAAAATCAACCCCAAACCTGCCTCTGTCCTCGCACAGAGGGCCCTGGTCCTGCTTGCCAGGCAGAGCCGGGTGAATCATTCTCCTCGCTTGTTTTTCACTTTGTGCTCCTCTAAAAAGCTCTACCGGAGGTCCCTCCCTGCACCAGCAGCTCTTGCCTGACACGACCTCATGAGGACAGGGCTCCAGACCACAAAGGCAGGGCTCTTGCCCTCCTTTTCCCAGGCACGCCATTCACTGCTCCTCCGAGGTTTATTTCTGTTCGCTGCTTGGAGCGACTCTGAGCACATAAACTGCCCTCCTTTGTTCAGGCTCCTCAACAAGAGAACCCACTGCTTTTGCAGTGTGCTCAAACATAAAGACTCTCAGCAATACCGTGCATTTAACTCGGGGCTCGGGCTATTTTAGCGTGTGCTCAATTAGTGGAGTGTTTGTAATGTGCTCACCTAAATGATCGGTGCTCACACACCTCCTGCTTTTACACCTGGGCGGGGGAAAAAATAAATCCCCGCGGTGGTGTGTCCACATGGGAATAAAATAAAGCTCCTCTGTAGTCTCCCTGAAATTTTTTTTCAAGAAGTTCTGCCATTCGTTTTCTCTCCCCAGCATCCTGGGTGTTTCAGTGACCATTTAAGCAAGGATACAATTCAGAGGGCTGGAACTCTGTGACAGGTTGGGAGAGCTGGGGGTATTCACCTGGAGAAGGGAAAGATCCAGGGAGACCTCAGAGTCCCTTCCAGAGCCTAAAGGGACTCCAGGAGAGCTGGAGAGAGACTTGGGACAAAAGCATGTAAGGACAGGACAAGGGGGAATGGTTTTTAGCTGAAAGAGGGCAGGGTTATATGGGATACTGGGAAGGAATTGTTCCCTGTGAGGGTGGGGAGGCCCTGGCAGAGGCTGCCCAGAGAAGCTGTGGCTGCCCCTGGATCCCTGGAAGTGTCCAAGGCCAGGCTGGACGGGGCTTGGAGCAACCTGGGATAGTGGAAGGTGTCCCTGCCAATCACCAGGGGTTGGAATGTTATGATCCCTAAGGGATCCCTTCCAATCCAAACCATTCTCTGATCCTGTAACTTTTGCCCCCAGCCCTGTTACAAAGCTCCTCCTGTTTTTCTCCCAGTAATATCCCTCATCCTGACAGCTGGAATGCTGCTGGAGTGCCTTTGCAGGAGGGACAGGAGAAGCACCTCAAAGTGAGAATATTATTTTCCAGCAGTGGAGCATCCTTTCCTCCAGCCTGCAGCCACAGGAACCCTTCAATTCCCAACATATTCCCAACAATATCCACCCCCTACTGAGCTTAGGAAAGGCCCCACCCAAAAACCATCCCTTAAAAATGTCAGCAGTTTTTAAACCCCGCTAAGCTGTTCACTGGAAGGAGGAGGGGAACAAACTGGCCTCGGAGGCAAACTCCAATTCAGCTCCATTTAGCCATAGAAACTAAAATGTGAAAATAAAACACGGGTGCACAGTGGTGAACCCCTGAGCTGGCAGGTCACAAGGTGGGCTGGCAGGGGCTTGGAACAACCTGGGATAGTGGAAGGTGTCCCTGCCCATGGCAGGAGATTGGAATGAGATGAGCTTTAAGGTCCCTTCCAACCCAAACCATCCTGTGATTCCAAGAAATACAACACTTTTAACATCTGGTTACTTTTTTTTATGTCATTCTCAGAAAATGTTTGCAAAATGGCCATCCAGCATCTCATCTTGATTATCTCAATGCCATCAAATCCACACAGATTTTGCCTTGTAGTAAAGGCACAGTGTAATATTTAGGCATTTTAGAGTTCCAAGGCTGGAAAAGCCATTTCAATCTTAAGAGCCTCGAGAAGCAATAAATCATAACAACTCAGACAGGAGTTGTTTTGGACTCAGTATTACTGAGGTAAATTACTTGTAGCATTACAGAAGAGTAATTCTGTGTGTGAGAAACGAGCAGCAGCACTTTGGTGATAAGGTTAGAGAGATATTTGTGCTAACGAGGAAATTTAAGCTCCATTTCAACGCAGACTCGCTGCAGCCGTAACTCCGGAGCCGTCAGCAGTGTCTCCTGCCTTTCTCCAGGGACCAACTCAGTATCACTCTCACATCCTCCTCTGGAGTGATGAAAGCACATTATAGGCTGATAAAAGGCAATCCGTGGTATTTCTTACAGGTCTCCAAAGATCAGCAATTTATTAAAAAGCGCTTTTCAGGAACCCGGGCAAAAACAAAACGTTCTTCATCAACACCTCACACCGAATCCATCTTCCCTTAAATAAATTCCCAGCTCTGGCAACACAAACTCACTCTTCCCTAATTGCTGCTGCTCCACATTTGCAAATTCCAAGTGGTGATGCCTTTCTGCTTGTCAGCAGAGATTTATCAGCCCCGCTCCGTGTCCAAAGGTCACACAAGTAAATAAATCTGAGCAGGAATCCCTCCCTCTCCTCCTGAGCTGTCCCATCCACAGCAGAGCACAAACCCAGGGTGACACAATGCAGAATATGACAGCTTAAATAATTAAAACCAAAACGGTAATTATCAAATGAAAGAACAAAGCAGCTCAGAGACACAACGAGCTTTGCTTTGCTTTATCCTCCCATGACTTATTTGCAACAGGTCTGGGAGGCTCTGCTGTGAATTAACAGCAATGAAGGGATGCTCTGGGGCTTGGTTAAAGGCTACTGCATCCAGCTGTTCATCTGTCATCAAAACACAAAGAAACCACCAGAAAATTGAAGGTCTGAATCTCACTTCCCACTTAAAACCACCCTGGCAGTGCAAATATGAGAATAAATTATACTCCTCCAGCAGCAGCGTAAATGAGCTGTAGTGGAAAGGCCGATCCAGCTGAAGATTTCAAGTTAAAAACCAAAGCAAATCCGAGTACAGATGTCTTGTGGTCTCGTGCCTTGTGCAAATGCTGCTTTCAGTGTGTGCTGGAGCTGCTCAGCTCTCCTCTGAACAGCACCTGGGAACTGTAGTGTCACGTCAGACACTAAAACCAGGCACGGAAATGCCCAACAAATGAACCATCCAAAATTTTCTTTTACTGTGTCTGCATCTTCACTGGAATCAAAATCTCTCTCCAGCCCACCTGCTGCCATGGAGCTCTTTGATTCATCCCAGCAGCTGAGAAAAGCCTAAGCCAAGCCCCTGTGTGTGTGAAATCAGGGGGAATCGGTCAAATCAGCCAAGTCAAGTGGAATTAACCAGGCAAGGGGAACTGCTCCTTACAGGAGCATCCTTATCCATCGTGGGTCACACTGCTGGAATTCAGGTCTGCTTTTCCCTTGGCTTCCCAAAGCACTCTGCACACAGAGTGACACCATCAGCTGTCTGCCCAAAAATTCACCCCCAGAAATCCAGCAATGAGGGGCTGCCAGGGATGTAGGACACCAGGGCAGGATAAGCCTGGCACAAGCCCTGGTGTGTTCCCAAAGGGGTTTGTTCCAGGACCTGGCTGACCCCAACTTCAGTGTTAATATAGTTTTTCCATGCTGTCACTTTTTTAAACAAATAAGACTGAAATTGGAAGATGTACCTGTGTGGCTCAGACACAACCTGCCCTGACAGAGGGGCAAGGTCAAGTGACCCTGTGATTTATTGGCTCTGGGATGTCTGAGTCACAGAATCATAAAATCACAGAATCACAAAGCCTGGCTGGAAAAGACCTTTGAGATCACCATGTCCAAACCACCAACCCAGCACCACTACCACGTTCACCACTAAACCATGTCCTTAACTGGCACATCCACACACTCTTAGAATATTTCCAGGGATGATGACATGGACATCCTACTCTGAAAATCAGTTAACCAACCTTACAGTCCATAAAACCTTTTTCTACCAAAATTCTGAGGGGTTCTTCTTCACCACTGAGACTCCAGAATGTATCACCTGTTATAGTGCACTGAATGCAGATAAAATGTCAAAATACACATCCCAGGATGATCCCACCAAACTGGATTGCATGAGGTCAGAATAATTTGGTAGAGAATGATTTGAGCAGCTCGTTTTTCTAAATTACACCGTGGTTCTGAAAGCGAGTGCGCTCAGCGTTTTGCTCAAAGCCTAATTCAATTTTACTCCATCTCAGGAAAAGAAAACAGCACATTAATCCCAAATCCCGTAAACATAGAGTTGTAAACACTCCCCAGCACCCTCCCCACCCATGCTGAGGAGGGCTGGCCTGTTTTCCAAGCCTGTGTGAAAGCAGATGGCAGCCACCTAATTCGGATTCGGTGCAATCTGTTGCTGGTGGGGAAAGAAAAAAAAAAAAAAAAAAAGAGAGAGAAAGGTGACTGCTTTTCCTTATAAATGTAAAACCTGGGAATTTCAACCCACTCCATAGTTTTGTGAGATGTTTGGTAACAGTTTTGCCAACAGAGCCAGCTCTGCTCCAGGAGAACACATGCTTCTTGTTCTCAGCCTGAACTCCACAGTGAAAAATCCCCTCGGATCATTTTGGGAAGGGGGAGCTGCCTGTGGGCTCAGTTTTTACACCCTGCAAATGCACCACTCATGACAACATCGTGATACACTGAGACACCTCGTCTACCTCATTTTTTTTATCACAGCAATGAAGATCTTATTGAAAATAGAAATATATTACAGCATATATAGAAATGCTTTTTGTGTCCAAACACCCCCCACACTGTTGGCCTGATAGTGAATCCCCTCTGGTTCAGAGTTCTCCTTGTGAGGCACAAAACTGGATGTGGGATTTTGTGTGTGACCAGCAAAGGGGGTCAAGAGCCTGAGATGCTGGTGGCTTCCCTTTCCTGGGAAGGGAACGGAGCTGGGGAAGGGGCTGGAGCATCAGAAGGAGCTGAGGGAGCTGGGAAAGGGGCTCAGCCTGGAGAAAAGGAGGCTCAGGGGGGGACTTTGTGGCTCTGCACAACTCCCTGACAGGAGGGGACAGCCAGGGGGTCGGGCTCTGCTCCTGGAGAGATCCCTTTTCCTGCACATGCCTAGAAATTTGTTTAAGAGGACTCACCCCATGATTCCTTCAGGGGTCAAAATGGAGCTGACTGCCCTGTAGTTCCTTGGGTTGTCCTGGTAGCCTTAGGAAGACGGGGGAAATATTTACCATTTTCCTATCATCTCCATGAATTTTCAGTGCCCTTGCTTTGACAGCAGCCATCTCTCAGCACCCAGTGGAACCCATCAGGTCTCATGGGTCTGCAGGCAATCCCTGACCTCACCCTTATCCACTGCTGATGCTCCTCTGTGTCTCAAACCCCTTTGCTCTTTGCTCATGGCAGAGTGTGCTCGTGGCACACGAGTAGAGGATCATGGAATTATTTAGGCTGGAAAAGCCTTCCAAGATTATCAAGTCCAACCATTCCCCCAGCATTGCCAAGCCCACCACTAAACCACGTCCCCAAGTGCCACATACACACAACCTTTAAAAACATCTTGCTCCTCTTGACATCATCCCCTTGAAAGCATCAACTGTAGGTGAGTTCTGGCTTTCCTAAACCCAGACACGCCTGGATGATGTTTAAACCTCCACCCTTGTAGCCAGACTCTGCTTCTACCTCCTGAATATTGCTTTTTTTGCATCTTGAACGCCAAATGAACTCGCTGCCTTGTTGTGCCTCTAGCAGAGGTCACAGCACGATGCCTCAAAGTGAAAAACCTCTTCGACCCGACTCAAAACTCAGGGCTTTGATAGCTCTTCTCTCCAAGCATGAAGAACTGGATAATGCTGCCAGTGATTAGCTAAACCCCTGCACAGCAGCCTGTAAATAACCCTGCCTTGACACAAATGCCAGTGGTCACAAAGCTTCAAAGTCCTTCTTCAAAACTGGCCGATTTTATGTGACTGGGTTTCTCCGCGCAGGAATGGATTTGAGAGGTTGATTCTATGTGATACAATCAGGATGTTTTAGTTCCTGGAGATAAGTTGACACTTCTCCTCCTACCCACAGCTATAGACTTGAGAAGCGTGACACAGATTTCCTACAAACTTACAAATGTTTGCTTTGCTGTTTCAGCAGCCTCAAAGTGCCTTAACTGCATTTTTTTTTTTTTAATAAAAATCGCTAAATGCTGAAGTTACAACATTTCTGTCATCCCTGATGTTTATAAACATTAAATGAAGCTTTCAATGAGCATGTTCATGCTGTCACCAGCACAGAGCTGCCTTGCTTTGGTTTTTGTCTCCTGAGGAGAAATGCAGCTGTGAATCCTCCTATCCAAGAGTAACAGCAGAACCTGGACATCAGCTGCTGAGTTGGGTTGAGCTGGGAACTTTAGTGGAATGAGGAAAATCTACCAACACACAGGACTAGAAAACTCCACTGGTTGTTCTTTCTCTTCGTGGAACTATTTGCTTAAATTCCTGCAATTTTTTTTCCCTGATCTCAGTACAAACAATGCTTTTCAACACTTTGGCCTAAAACCTCCTCCTATTATTGCCACCATCAACTCTCCACCTAAATAACATCTGGGACGAGGGAAACACTTTTCCATATACTTGATGCATTTCCTTGGAGGATTAATCCATCAGATGAACAAACTGAAAAAGGGAGGAGGTGTTAGATGAGATATTTTAGGAAAGAATTCCTCCCTGTGAGGGTGGGGAGGCCCTGGCACAAGTTGTCCAGAGAAGTTGTGGCTTCCCCATCCCTGGAAGTGTCCAAGGCCAGGTTGGATGGGGCTTGGAACAACCTGGGATAGTGGAAGGTGTCCCTACCTGTGATCCTTCAATATTAGACCAGTCACCCACCTTGGAAGATGGGCTGCCTTTGTAAGGGACAAAAAAACTCTTCAGGAGATGGCAAAAATGACCAGTCCACTCCTTCCACCTCCCTCTATGGAGAACAATTACCAGAAACTGCCCTGCAGCCTAGAAGAGGAGCTGGAGGAATTTGTTCCTGACTCGCTCCTGTGCTAAGGCACAAAGCCTTTTTAACCCATTTGGAATCATAAAGTCACACCAAGACTTCCTCTCTGCAATCTCAAAGAGCCCCAAGGCCCTCAGAGCTCAAGGAGTGTTTGGACAATGCTCTCAGGCAGCGGGTGGGATTGTTAAGGTGTCTGTGCAGGGCCAGGAGTTGGATTCCTGGTGGCTCCTTTTCAGCTCAGCACATTCTGTGATTCCTCTTGATAAGCTCCTGGGTGAGCAGAGCGAGAACATCTCTCCTCAAGCAATGCAAGGTTTGGTATTTCCCACCTGCTCTGCCTTGGAACAGCTGCTGTGGCTGAATCTCACCCCAATCTGCTCTGCTGACAAAGCAGCACCGTTGTACCCCGGCCTCGTTCACTGCTGCTTGCCCCAGATTGGGAACTTTGGGGGCAGGACCCGAGGCAGCAGCTGGCACACATGGGACACACCAACACTGAATAAAGGAAGGTGTCATCTCAGGTGATGCTGCTCCCATGCCAAAGCCACTCTGGAGACTCTGCAGTGCGACCAGCACACCAAGAGCTGAACCACGGTCTGTCTTCTCCTCCGGAGATGGTCTGGCTGCTTCCCTTGGCTTCAAAGTCACCAGTTTGGGGCTGCCATGAGATGCTGGACTGAAGTCCACCTTCCGGATCCAGTTCAGTCCCTGGCAAAACAATCCTGTACTAAACCCAGCCCAACTGTGTCACACCATGGGCTTAGAATTATGTGCTGGCTCTTCACCCATCAGGTTCTCTGTTATGATGGCAAGACCAGGGGCTGAGTTTTAGTGCCCTGGAGCCAAGAGAGAGACTCCCCTCTGTCTCTTAACAGCGTAATTTCACAGAATCCATCTCTCCAGAAGTACTCCTGCTCACTTTAAAGGTTACAAACGTGGTTTCACAAGATTTATTTTTATGAAATGAGACTTTTATACTCCATTTTTATAAATCATCTGATCTCCCAGTACACTTCAGCTGCGATATTAATTGTAAAACCCACACATAACCAGGCAGAAATGTTAAACAGGGAATGCTCAAGAACTGGAGAATTATATGAGGGATAGAGAAGGATGCTCAGTGCAAGGGCAATCCAGCATCCTGCTGAGAACAGGAGATAGGCACATGCAACCACCTTTCACTAATCATGTGAAAAAAACTTTGGGAAAGATGAATAAATCCAAGGGATAATTAAGAAGGGACTGTTTTTGAGAAGTGAACTGCATGAAATGTGGAGAAGGATGTCAACACTTTGTTTTTACACCTCCTCCAACAAAAGCCTTCCACTTTCAGCCTCTGCCACGCTGTGTAGATCAGTTCTCAAATCTTTTAAAGCAGAGTGGAGCTCTCCACTCTTACACCACTTCCAGTATATTGATCCCAAGCATGCAAAAATCAGCAGCAATAATTATTATGGGTTTTGGAAGCAACTGCTTTGTTATAACTTGGACAGAAATTACATATCAGTGAGAAGTAGATGAGGTATTATTGCACCTACTTGGCCTAAACAGTAACAAGTTTGTGTGTCTAGAGCAAGATGGAGAAGACCACAGTTGTCTAATAAGAATGCAACTCACTGCCTCAGAATGGAAGTTTTGGCCAGATCTTAATGCTGTAAAAATTAAGTTTGTTTCAGCAATCAAATCTCCCTCTTATTACTTCACTGCTATCAGGCTTCCGATATAATTGACATGATCACTTTCAACAGGAAAGTCTGGATTTCAGAACAGCCAATCCTGTCTTCTTTTTCTGTAGTACTTTACACTCCTCCAGTTAAACTATCAGATTTTCTCCATATAAATATTCCCTTCTCGAAAAATACATTCAGAACAGTTCCAACGTCCAGCTAATTAAGAATACAAGCAGACTGAAAGATACAAAAAGAATTTCTAAAAGGATAAAACCTCTTCCTTTTTTACTTAAGGATGACCAGGATTCCTAATTATTTCTGTCTGTGCAAAAGCTTGTCCCCAGTGTTGTGACAACAGAGCATTATGTGCCCCTCTGAACGCTCCCATTCACACCTGGCTGTCCCCACCTGCCTCCAGTTCTCCCCTCTCCAGCACAGATCAGGGATGTGACCTCTCCTGCTGAATTCTGGCCTCCAGAAACCCTCCTTGGTGATAAAACTGATTTAGAGAATAACTTCTCCCAGTGGTGAGAACAAGGCTGCCTGTTGTCAAGTCCTGTCCCGCTACAGAATAGTTCTGACATAAATCATCCTCTGCAGCAACTGAGGCAGGTAAAAACTCTCCACAGAATCATGGAATGGGTTGGGTTGGAAGGGAACTTTAAAGATCTCTATGTTGAACCTCCCCTGCCATAGGCAGGGAAATAAACTTGCTCCATCCAATCTGACCTTGAATTTTTGTAGGGATGCAACACCCATGGTGTTGGTGTTCCACCACCCTCATCATAAAAAATGTCTCCTATATCTGCTCTCCTGTCCATAACTGTTGTGACTCCCAGGCTCTCTCTGTACAAACTCCTCTCCCCTGGAATTCTCACTCTTGGAGGAGTTATCCCTTCCTCTGTGCTGCAGACCCCACTTCTGCACTGCTCAAAACCCGGCAGCCAAAAAAAACACCAAACCTCCTAAAACAAAAGAACCTAAAGCTTAGACGCCTGGAATTTCCTCTTAACACCTCTTCAAGCATTCACTGTTCATTGAGCCTTTCATTTCCTTCTCAAATAACCTCCCACTGAGTTAAACCAACACAATCGAACAAAATCTCCGTAACCAGGCCAACACAGAGAGCTCCCATAGATCCAGGGAACACGTGGAGATCTATCACAACCCTTCCCGTAGTTCAGAGAATCTGAGCTGGGATTGGCAGCTGCAGGAGGAAAAACAGAGCCTTGGGATCACATTATGGCATCACTCCTCCCAAAGATTTACTTGTAAAAGAGGAGTGACCTTGGAGATGGACAGAGAGAGGAGCAGAAAGGGTGATGAACTCGGTGGAAAAAAAAAATATCACAGAATCATTTAGGTTGGAAATGATCTCTGGGATCACTGAATTCAGCCTGTGGCTGATCCCCACATCGTTAACTGGAATAATTGGTGTGTCATGGTAAACTCAGTGATGCACTCTCACAAACGTGGCAGCTTTTACTCCTTTGGACCTGTAACAGGCTTTTCTCTCCTCTCTGTTTTCAGGGACACAACAACCATTTGTGATCTGAAATATTTGCACTGAAAACTCTGGTTGAAATGGGTCAAATTCAGAAGTTGCCACATGGGCAGGCTCCGTGTCTCCTGCACACATGGAGAACACCACAATTAGGAACAAATAATTTCACAGAATCACAGAACAGTTTGGGTTGGACCTTAAAGGCCATCCCATTCCAATCCCTGCCATGGGTTCCACTATCCCAGGATGCTCCAAGCCCTGTCCAAACTGGCCTTAGACACGTCCAGGGATGGAGCAGCCACAGCTTCTCTGGGCAACCTTTGCCAGTGTTTCCCCACCCTCAAAGGGAAGAATTCCTTCCTAATATTCAATCTAAATCTAAAATTCAGAAGAGCCTAATTATCCAGTGCTTTATGCTCTGATTTTTCATGATTCAGATGCTCTGATTTCATAATTCAGGACGTCAGGAAAAGAAGCTGAAGATCACTATGGAAAACACTAATCATGTTTTCTCCAAAGTTTTTTATAAAGTAACATAAACACAACCACTATTTCTTCTTAGCCACCCTGCTGTGCAAAATTTGATAAAAAACTCAATAGAAGTGGCACGCTTTAGACTTCCTTTTATTTCACTTGGCCACAACACCCTCTTTCTTCTGGCTTCTTTACCATAGTACAGACACTTTCAGGACTTTCCCATTCCAGCTGCTCCCTCTCTGCCCCAAATATTGGGCTCAGCTCTGTCATGTATCCTTCCCCACGCTCCAACTTGTGATTCCTTCACTGGTTACCTCCTCAGGAACACGATACCTTCCTTCCAAGTGCTTATTTTAAGCTGCTCAGAAGCTGTTCAGATCCATGGAGAGCAGCAAATCAACTCTCTGCCACCCCCTGCTTCAGTTTCTGCACCAAACTGGGGCATCCTTGGGATCTGTGAAGGGAGCACAGAGGATCCCACCTCCTCCTCTTGGCCTCCATCCTCCTCCTGTACTTCTGGCTTTCTTTAAAGCCCACACTGCCAAAAAGGACACCTCTGTCATGAGAGAAGACTCTTCTTTCCTCTCCTGCAGTCTTCAGGGTGGCAAAAGCTAAACACGAACATTTTGTTTTTGTTTTTTTTTTTTTTTTCTAGTGAGAATTCCCTGGCTTTACATGCAGAGCAGAAAAACACAAAAATTGGAAAAAACTGGTTGTTCATGAGGAACAGATACTTCCTCTGTGGGAAGGTATGTGCTGTGAGCCTGTTCCCTTCCCACAGGGATGTTCAGCACTTCCCTGAGTGATCACAGACATCCTGAGTCACCCTGTGTCAATCAACACCATCCCTTAAAATACAACCACCAGACTATTTTTTTCCCAGCACATCAAAACCACACAGAAAATCAGGTACCAGAGAATCAAGCATGGAATTATAGAAGGGTTTGGATAGGAAAGGATCTTTATAGATCCTCTCATTCCACCCCCTGCCAGGGGCAAGGACACTTTCCACTATCCCACGGTGCTCCAAGTCCCATCCAGCCCGGCCTTGGACACTTCCACGGATCCAGGAGCAGCTTCTCTGGGAAACCTGTGCCAGGGCCTCCCCACCCTCACAGGGAAGATTTTTTCCCTAATATCCATTCTAAACCCACTCTCTTTTATTTTGAAACCATTCCTCCTCGTCCTGTCCCTCTAGGCCGTGGTAAATAGTCTCTCTCCATTTTTCTTGTGGGGGTCCCCTCTTGAGGGGTCAATAAGGTCACCCCAGAGCCTTCTCTTCTCCAGGATGAACAATCCCAATCCTTTCAGCCTTTCCTCATGGGAAAGGGGTGCTCCTTCCCTCTAGGATTTACCTCCAGGTACAACTCCTCTGCAGGTTTCCTGCTTTCCTCCCACCCCACAGATGCACTGTGGATTGTAAGTGAAAAAATACTAAATCCAAGATAAACCGGTGATGACAAGGCTCAGCTCTGCTGGAATAACAAATTCCTGTTCTGGCTGCAAGGTCAGCACATCTACAGGCTCTGGACTCTGCCAAGACAACACAGGGATATCACAGGGACCCTGATACAGCCTGACAGAGACGTTTTCCTTAGATCCTCTGCCAGGTTTCCTGTGTGCCAAAATATTCAACCACCTCCATCCCCCCCTGAGAAAACACCCCCAGCTCTGCCTTACCCTAATCCATGGAGGATATCAATCTGCAGGACAGAAAGCAGCAGCTCAGGTGACACCAACCAGCCAAAGTTGTTTTTTTATTTCCATCTTCCCATGCTCTGGAGTGATACCTGATGGCTGCTGAGCCAAACCTGCAGAGCCTGGCATTAGGAGCTGCGTTTTGTGCTTCCTCAGAAAGCCAGCAGTTAATGGCATTCGGGCTGCCTTCAGAATCATGAAAATATCTTTATTAAGCATGTCAGGGAACGCGGCGAAATGCTGTGTCGAACAATTGGCCGTAGCAATGCTACTCAGCTCTGCAAAGCAAGCCTGGATCACATCTGATGTGCTACATAAAATATATGTCAGCATTTTCCTGGCAATAACAATAGAGCACTCGCTGAAGAAACCTTAACACCGCTGCAAATAAAATATTTGGGAGTGTGGTCACTGCAGAGCTTAACACGCTCAGCTGGAGACTCGCACGTCTCAATCGCCTTAGAGGAGAGCTGAATAAGCCCGACTTTTTCAGGTATTTTTAGACACAGTGTTGAGTCTGAGGGCTTCTTATATATTTCAGGCATAAAAGACATTTTTATTTAGCCCTATCTGTGCTTTCCTGCATATAGGCATATGACCCGAGGGAGGAAAAAAAGGGAGATGAAAGCAAGAAAGTAAGGCCGATGTAAGGAGGGAGGCACAGGCAGTGAAGTTTTTTATGAGGCTTAAAAACTGCTGTGCTTAGTCATGAAGGAAATCAGAAATATTAAATAAGAGGCAGAATAATAAAATATGCTGAGTTGGAAGGGACCCGCCAGGATCATGGAATCCAACTCCTGGCCCTGCACAGACACCTCAACAATCCCACCCTGAGGATTAGAGCGTTGTCCAAACATTTCTTGAGCTGTGACCATTCCCTGGGGAGCCCATTCCATGCCTGACCACCTTTTCCTAATATCCAACCTAAACCTCCCCTGGGTGATCATGTAAAGATCTAAAAAGGGAAAGCACTAAATCAAGGGGATGGGGAAATTAAAAAGGAAAAAAAAATCAGAAAACATGCAAAAAATCCAAACAAAAAAAAAAATCCAAACAAACAAAAAAAAAACTAGCAGAGAACTAATTTTTAAGGAGTTTTAGTATTGCCTGGGGGTCTTAAAAGAGTACCAGGAGTGAGGAATGTACCCTCAGAGATTATTAAACCTGTGATTTCTGCCACTGTGGACTTTGTCCATTTCATGATTTTGTGATTATGAGTAAAAACCCATCTGGCACAACAAAAGAACAAAATTCAACTTCACCTGAAAAGTGCCACACAGGCAGTGACTCCACATCGGTTCAGATTAAATTCAGCATTTCTTGGAAGTGAGGAAACTCCAAGACTTCCCAACTTTTCACACTGTAATATCCTGGGATATTCACATACTCAGGGCTGGAAAAATTGAAAAATATGGATATCCCCAGCCCTGTGATGCTCTGAGTGGAGCAGGACTGGGCTGGTGGCTGTGCTGTGCTTCAGGTACCTTTGAAGAGACTGACACCAGCAGAAACAAAGCACTTGCCTTTCTGTGAGTGCAGTCATCCCAGGAGAGCACTTCTGAAAGGTTTAGGAAGCCTTTTGATTAGAGGGGAAATTGGAAATCCTAGCTACAGATCCTAGTACATAATAGGCCAAAACTTGCTGTCACCAAAACTACCATTTAATTTTATTTTTTTTTCCCACAGCTCTACCAGAAAACGAGTTACACAGAAAACAAGATTAAGGGGAAGGAAGAACAGAGAGGGCTGTGAGTGTGGTCTCCCCATCCCCTCCACAGATGATTCCTACTTCAGGTAATTCCAGCTTTCTCCAAACCTACCATAGAGAAACCCCTGTGCTCACCTATTTTATCTGTGATTTCTCTTTAGAGATGACATGACTGGGTGCTAATTTTGATGCATCTCGACACCTAACAAGGCTCCTGATGTTACAAGTAGTGCAAGGTGCCTTTTCCCACCCCTTCCAGCCCTCATTCTTCCTTGAAAATCTGCAGCAGACAAGGATTTAGCTCTAATCCCAGCAGTTTAAAGTAGTCATTGTGCCACTGAAGGATGCTGCCCACACGGTGGATGGTGGAGGGGTAAACATTCCAAAAAATTCCTTTGCTATTGCTGTTAAAAAAAATGGAAGAAAAAAAAAACCAAAAAACAAACAAACAAACAAACAAAAAAAACCAAATAAGCAGAAGCTGGCCAGTCTTGAGCCAGAATTGAGTGGCTGATCGTTCTCACAAGTCTTGTCTGCAAGGATTTGCAGCAGGGGACACAGGACCCATCCCACAAGGATTTTGGGACATCCTTGTGCAAAGGAAAGAGCAGATCCCCAACCTGAGCAGATCCCATCCTGACAGACCAGGTGAGTTCTACAGGCAGAGAAAAAATGCTTAAGGAGGCAAAGCTTTACACGAGCAGCAGGGTGGGGAGATCTGCCAGGCCCACTGCAAATGTAAATTTGCTTTTCTTAGATTATTTAGGGTCTCCCCCTAAATCTTCCTTGGCCCTGCCTTGTCTAACACTGGCCCTTGCCAGAGACACTAATTTTCCCTGCCCCATCTGTTTGGATTTGCTTACTTCCTAATTTATCCAACGCCTAGCTCCATGGTGGCTAAGCATTTTAATCACAGTGATTAACACACTGAGCAAGAACAAAACAAAAATGGTTAATCAAAGGCTATTAGCAGTGTTTGAATGTCTAGACGCCGTTTTTACACATGAATGCTGGTTAACGATCATCTCCCCAGAACGTTCCCTGATTTATTCCTTCCCCTGCCAGCTCCACAGTTTGCCACCACCACGGCAGAGATTTTTGACCCATTTGGCACCAGGAGAACACAACACTCTCCTGCTGCAGGAAACACTCAGGTTTTTCAGGCTGCCTGAAGTGCTTCACACCACACCAGCAATCTCCAGCAAGAGGAAATTCTAATCTCCATCCCTCATACAGTGGGATGGAGATGAAAGCTACGATGCTCTGAACTCCAATAGAAAGAGGATCCTTCCCAAATTGAGGAGGGAATGCCAAGAAATGTCATTATTAAATGCATAACCAGTGTTTGTCACACTCAGGTATTATTTATGCATGAACATAAGGAGTTGGGGATTAATAAAAGCCTGTGTGTTGAACTTTCCACCCCAAAATTACTCCCAAAAAACCCCAGAGCCCAGTGCCCACCTGGGAATGAGAACTCCCTTGGGTGAAGGAATGTCTGCCCATAAAAAGGCTCTGGCTCAAGGACTGTTCACAGGGATACACAAGGAATGGAAGGGATGCCCCAATACCTGGACAAAGCATTAACAGACCTCTAAGGATGAGTTATGTGGGCAGGGAAAGTGTCTTATCTGTGTTTGTAAAGCCCTGTGTAAATTAACAGCCTTGCACAAACAGGATTTAAAACAAAAATACAAGTGCAGCAACGGGGTTTATGGCTTTAAATACATCTCCAGTGGTTTAGGCTGTGAGCACAGAGCTCAATGGTATATTTACAAGTCACAGCACCTTTGAGTAAAGCAGAACTGAAGGTTTGTTGGGGTTTTTTTTTATAGTTAATACAAATAAAAGCAACCAAAAAAAGTTTGGCCACTTTCAATTCCGCTGTCTTCAACTGGTCCTTCTGTCACTGAGCTTTTTCTGAGGTCCCTTTGGCCGTGTAAGTTTTATTTTTCTCATAAAATAAGGCCCGACAGCTGCAGTCCTGGGCTCTGGGCAGGTTCTGGGTTCAAAAGGCTCCAGTAAAAGCTGAGTGCTGGGTGAATCATAGAACCATTAAGGTTGGGAAAGATCTGTAAGATCATTGATTCCAACAGTTAACCGCGATAGCCATGATAACCAGTAAAAGGTAAAAATGCTACAATCCCACACCAACACACACAGAGTCGTCACCTCCCTCAGGATAACAAAGGTTTGTTTGTAAGGAAATGGAATGAGCAGAATAAGGAATTACCCTTATTCTACCCAAGTTTTTATCTCTCTTTTCTAGCCAATCATCAATCCAGGGATATTATCATTTTAGCTCAATCTTTCCCTTCCTTGGAAGGATATGTTTACAGCAAAATAGCAGTTTTGGGGGGTTTATTTCTAATGAAATCCTATGAAAACACCCATCCAAAGTCCCAGTGCTGTGCAAAAGACAAGAGGCATCTCAAGATGGACCTCAATTAGCTCGGTCAAACCATGTCTCCAGTCATTTAAGTCCCCTAAAAGAGCATTACCAGCCACAGGAAGCAATAACCAGGCTGAATGTGCACATTAGTGATGTAAAAAGCCTGGTTGGTAGATCCTCACATTGACCATCCCAGCCTTCCACCAGTTCTACTCCACTGTTGACTGTTTATTTATAATTTACTATCCAGGTGTCTCTGGGACAACTTAATACACTGTGATAGTCTCTCATCTCTTCCCTGCTAATGAAGGCAATAAATAACTACAGTAAGCATTCCAATCAATATTACACTCTGCTCACATCCTGGAGAACACGAGGTCTGTGGCCTGCAATCCTGCTGGAGATGAAAAGTCTCCCTGGGATCTGCTCAGTGCTCAGGCAGAGCAGGTGGATTAGCAGCACAGGGCTGGGATCTGTGAGCTCCAAAGTGCTGGGAAGGCACCTGCAGGTCATGGTTTCACGTTTCAGGTGAGATACAAGAATGGTTTTAAACTAAAAGAGGGGAGATTTAAGTTACATGATAGGAAAAAAGTCTTCCCTGTGAAGGTGCTAAAGCCCTGGCACAGTTTGCCCAGAGAAGCTGTGGCTGCCTCTGGATCCCTGAAGTGTCCAAGGCCAGGCTGGAGCAACCTGGGATAGTGGAAGTTGTCCCTGTTCATGGCAGGGGCTGGAATGAGATGGTCTTTGAGGTCCCTTCCAACCCAAACCATTCCATGGTTGTATGAGAGACATCCAAGTTTTATGCACTGAGCAACATCTGTGAACAATACTGAAGATTCATTTGTGATTTGAGAAAAATAAATTAATTTAATGGGAAAATGCTATTAACTGCATGAAATGAAAAGGCTGCAGCTGCTTGAAAATTTCCTTCCTACAACGCAGAATCACAGAAAACTCTCGTGATCCTGAATTCAACAGCTTTTTGCTTTTGTCTCCTGCCCTTACAAACTCAAAAGAACTTCACACAAGACTTCATGCTGTCTCTTGTTGAAGCAATGATATCCCTCAATTCATCCACCAGCTCTCCACCTTCTCCCTGAGCTGCTCCTGCATTGCCAGCTCCAAACCACAATATCCAGAGGCTGAAATCAGACATGAGCTCTTCTTTCCAAACCATCCCCTCTGAGATCAGTCATTATTACACCCCTTGGTACCCTCCCAGGAAACATTTAGCCAACTATCTCCTTGTAACACCCATTCTCCTTTCTCAGAGCTTGCCCTCTTCCAGGATTTTTCCTCAAATTCTGCTGTACATCTCAGGATCAGAACCTGCTGTAGAGAAATCTGCAGGGACCAATTCTCCCCAGAGCCTGTGGGGAGCTACTCCAAGTGGTAAAAGATGAGAAAAAACAGAGAAACCACAACTAATGACTCATCTCAGAGAGGAGTTTTGCTGCTGAAGCTCTGGTGTAAAATCACCTCTGTTTATCAGCATGAGCATCCCATGTAGGAGACAGGATTTGATCCGAAGGGTCTCCCTCCTCTTCACAGCTCAGCTCTCTGTGCACCAGCTGTAGAGACCACAGGCATTTTTAAAAAGCATTTTTGCCTTCTAGAAAGGTGTCCCTGTTCATGGCAGGGGACTGGAAATAGAGGAGCTTTAAGGTCCGTTCCAACCCAAGCCATCCCAGGATTCTATGATTCAATAAAATCCTTCTCACTAAAACACCCTTTGACTGCAGAGTAAATAACACATTCACATTAAAAATTCTGACAGCACAAGAGTATTTTCTCTATACATATTCCTGAAGTCCAATACACACAAAACATAACTACCCAATAAAAAGATCATTGAATCCGACTGTCAACACTGACACCACACTGAAGCTGGAAAACTGACTTTGGAATATTCAGTATCTTGCTTCACTAAAAGATAAGGGGTGCCCACAATTAATCTATGGAAAGGTTTTTGTTGCACAGGTATTTTCTTTCTCTGCAAAGGGCAGAAACTCACCCCCCTGGTTTCAGTTTTTCAGGATAAACTTAGTATGTGTAAAGCTCAAGTAATCCCTATTCCACAGAGGAATCTGCATTACAGCAAATCAACCCCCCGCCCCCCCCCAAAAAAAAAAAAAAAGCCCCAAATAAAACAACTGTAATTATCCCACCCTCAGTATTTGCAGGAAAAGTTTCAAGCCCTCAGAATTCACTGAATCAATGAATGGTTTGGGTTGAAATGGTCCCTGAAAATCATCCAGATCCACCCCCCTGCCATAAGCAGGGAATGTCCCACTAGAAGATCTGTATGTGGGAATCTTCCTAAAGAAAAGAGCAAGGAGACACCAAGCAAAGCAAAATTGAAAAAAAAAAAACCTAAAGAAAATTTTGCCAAGCTCCAAAACCCCTCAAAGGGCTAAAGCATCCATGGTGGGCTATTAAACACACACCACCTCCTGCTCAGGAACTTTTAAAGCCACAAATGCCAGATGATGGCACAAGAACCTGGAGGAAAATCAGGATGTACCTGCCCAGATCCAGCCCCTTTTCCTGGGCCAGCTGTGCTCTTTTCTGCTCACCATCAGAAAGGAGATAATGAGCTGCACGATGCTTTGGCCTGAGATCTCTGAAGGTACTCTCCTATACTGCCAGAAAGGCTCTTTCAAGCATTGTGAACTGTTTTCAGTAACTGATAAAGTTCAAAAAAAAGAAGAAAAAAAAAAAAAGGTATTTTACGCTTAAATCAGAACTACTTTAAAAACACCAAACATTGCTGCTGCTTTGTGGTGCCTTCCTTTCATTCCAGCAGTTATTAGGGATCACAGGGAGCTGTGCACAAAAGCTGGTTATCCCTGTCACCCTGAGCCCTGAACCGTTCAGGACACTGAGTTACTTCTTTAATTCACCAAAGGCACGTTGGAACAAGTGCAGGACACCCCAGGAAAGGCCCCTATCAAAGGCAGAGCAGAGCTGGCTCAGGAAGGATGGAGGAGCAAACAGCCTCATTTAGATAATCCCACTGGTTTGACCCAAAGAGATACAACTTTATCAGGTAACAGAACTCCTGCAGGGGGGAAAAAAAAGAGTGGAAGATCATAAACTGACAGAAGCTGACTTTGCTGACTGAATCCAGAGGTTTCAGATGGATCTGACACTTCACTGCTGTGGCTGAATGGGAAAGTGCACGGGGAAAATAACGGCTACACCATGGAACTGGGTAAACAGCCTGATTTAAAGCAGGAATTCCTTTTTTAAATTCTATTCCTATGATTAGGAAGAGTAATAGATACCCTTTAATGGGCAAATAGTTTCTGTGTTATCATGAGAATTGTGGGCAAAAGGATGTGGCAACAAATTTTATGTCTGGGATGGTGACTTTTCATGGTCATTCACTGCTCCTGTGAGGAACTTTTCTGAAATTCAGTAACACCACCTCCAGAAAGCCAGCCTTGGTTTGTCAGGCCTTTAAGCTGGATTTCTATTATGAATCTTGTCTTTTATTAAAAAGCCAAAGGTACCCAAGCTCCAAAAACTGGAAACTTACTGAGGTAACCCCAACAGATGATGCTTGAAGGGCAGGGAGAGTCAGCCTCGGACAGGTATCCCATTTCTTAGGTGATCCAAGAAAATTGACATGGATCAAAAGAAACTCTGAAGCTTGAACTACCTGACAGGAGGATGTGGACAGGTGGGGGTCAGTCTCTCCTCCCACATAACAAGTGACAGGATAAGAGGAAATGGCCTCAAGTTGTGCCAGGGGAGGTTTAGACTGGAAATTAGGAACTGTTTTGTCACCAAAAGAGTGGACAAGCTTTGGAAGGGGCTGCCCAGAACAGCAGGAGTCACCATCCACTTTTAAGTTACTACTTAAAAGCTGTGTGGATGTGGCACTTGGGGACATGGGTCAGTGGTGGCCTTGGCAGTGCTAGAGGAAAGGTTGGACTAGATGATCTTAGAAGGCTCCTCCAAGCTTAGCAATTCTCTGATCCTGTGGTTAATAAAACTTTGCAGTTCCTGGGTTTCTGCCACTCAGTTGCATAAATGCTGTGAGTAGCCCTACCCTGGACATGCTCAGTTTTAAAACAACAATGACCACAGCAACTCAAGGCATTGATTGCACAGAACCCCCGGGTTTGGGGACAAGAAAGAATCCAAATAAAACACTTCAACCAACTTCAACAATGCTGAAGAAAACAATACCTTCCAAGCTGGGGAAGGGTCTGGAGCATTAGTTGGATGAGGAGTGACTGAGGGAGCTGGGAAAGGGGCTCAGCCTGGAGAAAAGGAGCCTCAAGGGGAACCTTGTGGCTCTGCACAACTCCCTGACAGGAGGGACAGCCAGGAGAGGTTGGGCTCTGCTCCCAGGGAACAGGGACAGAAGGAGAGGAAACAGCCTCAAGTTACACCAGGGAACACTCAGGCTGGACGTCAGGAAGAATTTCTTCCCTGAAGGGATGGTCAGGCATGGAAGGGGCTGCCCAGGGAGTTTTGGAGTCCCCATCCCTGGAGGTGTCCAAGGAATGAGTGGATGTGGCACTCAGTGCTCTGGGCTGGGTGACAAGGTGGGGATCAGTCACAGGTTGGACTCGATGGTCTTGGAGGTCTTTTCCAACTTTAATGATTCTATAATTCAAGGATTCTGTGGAAAGTTGAAGACATACCCACAGAAGGAAAAGGGTAAAGAGCAGAAAACAAATGAGGGGCAATGCCAAGGGAGGAGGACAGGACACATCTCATCTCAGAGCTCCTGACAGGCATCAAAGAATCCCACCTGCCTCACAAACAAGAACACAAACTTGCCCTTAGAGTTAACACAGATTTAGTGTCCTACTGAAAGGTTTCCTCTTGGAAAAAGGACTGGAAGAGAAGTATATTTAAAAGAGTCAGATCAGTAAAAATTTCCAGTTTTTTGATAGTGAAATTGTTCGTAAGAATGCAGACTCCTATTTTGAGTGACTAACAGATGTTTTTGTGGAGGATTTAGGACAGGAAGAATACAAATGCACTGGTAACAGCAGCCTAATGAAGCTTAGTCCTCAGTTAATTCACACAACCAATTAATCCCATATCCAGTGGAAAGTGGGAGCAAGGGAAGGACCCTTTTGCTGACCATAAGGAGCAGTGCTAGGCAGAATATCCACTCTAAATATCATTTAAAGATTTGGGTTGGAAAGGAACTTAAAGATCATAAATATGTGCATTTTCATTCTTAATTAGGGCTCTGGCCTTTTATGAGCCTCACAGCAGCACACAAGGACCCACCACCAGATCCCAACCAGGCACAATTCCCCAATCCCAGCCTGGCTCCTCCATCAGTCAGGATCCTTAAACATCTTTCTGCCCCAGTGAGACCCACATTCCATGTGGGAAATGGCTCTAAATAATGACCTCATTCATCAATTCCTACTTAGAATTCCTCTGCAGAATTATTCCAATATAAATATTCCAAATTAAAAGTGTGACTTCCTCACCATTTCTCCCCCAAAACCAGTTTCAGGATGGCAAAAGCAATTGATTCAAAGTGAATGGAGGAGGTGTGAACCTCGCAGTGCCTCAAACACCTTTGTTAGGAGTGCTGCTTCACAAATAAATCCTCTAATCCCCTGAAAAAAAGGGGGAAATAATCCAGTCCCAGGCAAAGAAGTTGGCAAAGCCACCAGAAATTCAACTTAACTCCTGAATTCAAACTCCCTGCTGCAGTTACACAGCTCCTGATAATTGTAGGAAATTGGGAAAATTGTAATTTTTTTCCTCTCAGAACACACTTAAATATCAAGAAAAATAAAAGAGTTAGAAATAACATGCCCAATAACTGATAAAAAATTGGTCACTCCTTCCCAGGAATGTCAAAGAGACAGTTCCCAGTGAAAGGAGCAGCAGGAAATTACAGGGAGATCTGTGTGTTCACACAGAAAATTCAGTGATTAGTTGCAGGCAGAGCTTGATCACAACCAAAAAAAAAAAATATAATGAGAGCCTTTAACGAAGCTCTAATTGTGCAACAAACCATGCCAGGGAGAAACAGCAAAACCCCAAATGTTTTGATAAATGGGATTATGAAACTCCAGAGCAGTAAAAGACTAAAAATACAAATGGTAATAAAACATCATTAAAGGTGCTGTTTTGAAACGTTGCTGAAGCACAGGTAAATGTCAGGTTACCCAGGCAGAGTTTTAGTACTCAGAAGCAATGTTTAATCTGATTTTTTCGCTCTCCTGAATTTCTGGATGGAAGATATGCCCATTACTTAGGGATAATTTTTATTCTCCTGTGAGGATACGTGGATTTTTTCAGCCCCTTCTGAGACATGGGGCACTATCAGAAAGGACCAAGGACTAAGAGCAACCCTACAGGGGTCATTTGTCCCTTGTGTTCACTGCCTGACAAGCAGATTTCAAACTGGGCTTTTCATCCCCATCAGAAAAGCCACACCAATTTTAGAGCAAGCTGAGGAAATGCTGGAGAATATCAGAATTTAGGGATGCCAAGATTTTCACACAATGAAACCAGGGCAGATCAACCATAATTTTTTTGCAAAATTATAAATGACACCTGAAGTCCTGGCTGGCTTCACCTACTGAGGGATGATTAAGCTGCAAATCTACAATTACTTCTAATCTTAAATAACTGATAGGATTTGAACTCCCAACATACAGTAGCTCAGATGTGATATTACTGGGAGCTTTTTGAAGCCAATCAATAACTATTAAAGCTGGATCCCATCAGCTACCACCAGGTATTAGCCACTTTCTCAATATTTCAAGGATTCAGTTATTCTTAGCTACAGTTAAAGTAGTAAAATGAAGTGGTCTCATACTGACACTGCGATAAATACGAGATTAAATATAGAACAAATTTATTACTCCCTGAAGTCCTACTGAGTGTCCTGATTTTTTTTTTTCTTTTTTTTTTTTTTCTGTATCCACAACAATCTGCTTTACTTTGATGTTTTATTATCCCAGATCTAAAGCTCACGATTGAAAAGCAAAGCCAGCACTGGTTCAAAGAACCCAACCCCAGCCACGCCGGGGGAAGGGAACAAACTCCAGAGGGAAGAAGGAAGGTGGGGACGGCCCTGTCACAGCCATCATGCCCCACTTAAGAGCAAGAAGTGGCACTCACAGGCGAGTGACTTGTGACACTGAGCGGGTGTGACACGGCGCAGCACCCCTGGAGTGCCTTGGGCTGCCAGAGGATGGTGCCTGCAGGAGCCGACTTCTAATACCCCGCGCGCCTTTGAAGAAAGCAGAATAATCAACCCATTTTTAAAGCGCTGGTTTGAAGGGCTCCGAGGAGTTTTAAAGGCAAGCAGTTAATTACTTGGCTCGCTTTATAAATAAATTAACCCACGAATTAGAGTCGGGATGGGGCTGGGTGATGAGGGGTGACCCCAGAAGTGAACATTTTTGGCTCACTGCGTGTCCTGAGCTCCCAAGGATGGATCCCAGTCTAACCCCCAAGTGGGTCCTCCCTGAGGAAAAAAGCACTCAGGAAACTGCAGGAGCAAAGAACCACATCCTCCTTCACCAGCAGGATGAGTTCCACAAGGACATGAGTGTTTGGGTCTCAGCTAAATTCCCTGGAAGTGTTTGAGGCCAGGCTGGATGGGGCTTGGAGCTACCTGGGACAGTGGAAGATGTGACTGCCTATTGGAGGGGACTGGAACTGGATGAGCTTTAAGGTCCGTTCCAACCCAAAGCACTCTATCATTCCATGATTTATGACATTTCTTGGCATTTCTCTGCTCTCCTCACCGGGGATTCACTCCAAAGCATCAATTCCAAAGTGGCCCACTGAATATAACTCTCCCAAAGATGACAATGACAATCTAATCCAATGAAGGGATCTGGCCTCCACTACTGGTGCACACACAGGAGTCATAAAATAACTTAGTCCCAAACAGGTAAATCTGATGGCCATGTCCAAAAGCTAGAAGTGGATTTTGCTGGAGACTCTGACAGGCTGGATACACCTCGGAAAAACATGCCCACACGCTCATAAGAAAATAAAAATTAACCTTAAGTAATGGAAACATTTTCCTTCTGATGTGTTGCATCCTTCTGGGCTCCTCCTTTTGTCTACTAGGCAGGGATGCTGTTGCCTTCGAGGCTCAACCAGCATCGATTCATTCCTGCATCCTGGAGGCAGCCACCCTCTCCCAAAAGCCAAGAAAGCTTAATGTGAAAGAACCAGCCATGCTGTGCCAGCCCATCTCAGGGCCAGAGGGCAAATCCTGCCACTACCAAACTCCCAAGAGGAAATGTGGCCACTGAAGATGAGTTCCTGGCAAGGGAGATGAAGAGGGCTCTATCCTTGATCAATGCACATGGTTGGACTTTGAGATGGAACCACAAAAAGGGAAAAGCATCCCTGCCCATGGCAAGGGGTTGGGATGAGATGATCTTTAAGGTCCCTTCCAGCCCAAACCATCCTGAGATTCCCTGAAGGGCTCTGGTCTCATCCCAGAGCGAGCTGCATCCCATTTGGGGCTGAAGCCTTTCCCGGCGTCAGCGGCACAATGCATTTACGTCAGTGTGTGACAGGGGGCCCGGAGTGACAAGGACTAAGGTAAGATTAAGCATTCAGGAGCAAAGCGTGTCCTTCACTGAAACAAGGGCACCGAAGCCTTATCGCACTGCCTTTCGGCACAGCCACGTGCCCAGGCACAGCCTCGACCTCCAGCTCCGGCTTGGATGCACATGACTTGGCAAGGCACTGCTGCAGCTTTTCCCAAAAGGAAAACCATCCCTTCCCAGCCCAACTGTGGGAAGGATGTAACAAACTCCCATAACAAACGCTGGGAATTAAAGCCCCGAGACAACCTCCCGCTGCGTCGCCGACGTGTCGGCGTGACAGGGCTCCGTGTGGTGACTTCACACCCCAATGTTTGTGAGTGTTCCACGAGGGAAAGTCTGATGGATTCCTGCAGCCGGCGGTGCAGCGTGTCAGTGCACGCTGTTTTTCAAATTATTTCCATTTCTAATTAATATTCATAAATGAGCCACAATACTGCGCCTTCCATCAGCTGTCACACGCAACCCACGCTAGATGAAAGGACAACTACATGAGATAAGCAGTTTACTGGATCAAAAGTCCCCTTTAGACGAAGAGACAGCTACTGCAACAGCATCCAACTGATAGCATCCCATCACATGGAGGGAGTATCAGCAGATCTCCCTCTTTAAATCCCCAGATTCAGAACACGGAATGCACAACGCAATTATTATGTTAATTTAGCTGCATTTTCCTGCCTGCTTGAGCCTTGAGCTGGAGGGAGGAACTTCAGTTTGAAGAGCTGCCACTGAAAATGGCTACTTCAAAAAACTCAATTGACACCCAATTACACCATCAGCTTTTGAGTTTAATCCCCTGTTGCCCCTGTTGTCAGCACCCTGCCTCACCTGGCTGGTTTTGGGTGAAGACTCTGCCCTTCAGTTTTTGCCTTTACCAACCATCTACATCTTGCTCCAGCAGGAGCCTGAAGGAGCTTCACCTGTCCTTCTCCCTAAACTCAGTTTAGGTGGCAGAAAACAAGGATCTCATCTGCTTGCACAGAAAACAGTGTGGGAATAACAGCTGTTATTGCCCACTACCCCTGCACGGGCAAGAAATTAATCAAAAAGACACCCTGACATTCACATCAAGCCCATGCAGGATGACAGAAAACACTGAGACTGTAACATCACATTCCCCCCTCTCCCCTGATGGGAAATAAGTGTTTCTCAGCTTTAACCTAAAAGACAGTAGGGTTAGATGGGATGTTGGGAAAAAAGTCCTCCCTGAGAGGGTGGGGAGGCCCTGGCACAGGGTGCCCAGAGAAGCTGTGGCTGCCCCTGGATCCCTGGAAGTGTCCAAGGCCAGGCTGGATATGGCTTGGAGCAACCTGGGACAGAAGAAGGTGTCCCTGCCCATGGAAAGGGGTGGAACGGGATGATCCTTGGAGTCCCTTTGAACCCAAACCATCCCAGAATTCCATGATTAAAGGGAGCAGAGGAAGGTGCATTGCCTACTGCTCTCCAGAGCTGTTCTGCTCCTCATCCATGAGAGACCCAAACAGTCTGCCCCAGAAAAAGCCTATTTACACCCATTGCCAGAGAGGGAAAGTATAAATATTTCCAAAGCTTTATGAAGGCTGGTACTTACAGTCATGCTTTGAAAGGGAAAGAATAAAGCAAAATATTCAATTAGAAAAAATTACTATAATTGCAGGTTCTATTTTATCCCTCCATTAAAGCAATAAAGTGCCTCAAAATATTGCTGAGCTGGGATACAGAGCTTAGTGCTACTTAACATATTAATATACATCTGGGGGGTTAATTTAATTTAGATCTGCACGAGGGTCTTCTCTCCTCCCTGGCCCCTATGGTCTCCCCCTACACTTCCAGCGAGATATCCATATATGCTTCTCCCCAATTCCAAGGGATGGACACACAGTGCTGAGGATGGACATAAATTCTGACATGTGCCACACACCTCTGGAGCCAGAGGACGTCAGGCACATCCATGAACAGCTCCACACACACAGATACCCAGCTTAAACCATGTTTGTCTGCCCCTCAAAGCTCTGATGTCTGAGTATTTGATTTTCTGCTGGACGAAAACGTCCAATTCCTGCTCTCTGAACATCAAACAGAATCCTCTCGGAAATGTAAAATCGTCCCATTTTGCTCTAATAGCACGTAAATCCCATGGGAAAGGATTTGCTCTTGAAAGTCACTGAGCAAGGAACTGCTGAGGCTGAAGAAGGGGCTCTTCCTCCCAGCCTTGGCTCTCTCCATGCTTTCTCCACACTACAGTGCCATGAGCTGCAGCTTTCCGAATATAACCCCGCTCTTCCCTGCCACAGAAGATAAATGAATCTTATTTTAGGGAGCCCTTCATCCTTTTAATTAAACAAATTAGTATCACTTCTCCGTATCTCATAGCCTCCATTATCTTTTGTGAACTCCTACAATTCTGTTGTAAAGATATATTGAAAAAGCGCTAATTGAGATAATCTCTGGAATTCAAGAGTTGCTGTATTTTTAGCCATGTTTTAAAACTATTTTCCCTTTGTTTCTGGAATGCCTCCCATCCTTCCTCCCATGCCAGACTGTTTACATTATTTAAATGCCTTCTGCTTATACCACTCTTTACAATTTTTACTTCAACAACATCGGCCTCCGTTGCTCTTTTTTCCCTCGCTTAGACATAACTGGGATGAATTCCAATCCCAAACCCAAAACCACTCCTGGTGCTTTACTGCTGTCTTCTGTTTTTGGTAGATCAGGCAACGTATTCCTGCCATCCTGTCATCCAGGGCTGTCTGTGTGGGGGATCAAAGTATGAGGAGTTAAAACTGATCTTTTTCTACAAGGGAAAACGGTGATTTCCCCAGAGACTGGAACTCTTTAAACTCACAAGGATATGTGACATGTTCCTGCTTTAGGAGATGATCCTGAGCCCCCCCACTGACAGGATGGGGGAGATCATCTCTCCTGGATTTTTTTGGAGAGTTGTGATCTCCAGCGTCCATCACAGAAGCAAAATATCATCCTGCTCCCTGCCCCTCCAGAAAACCCCACAGAACCCCATGAGTTGAGGAAGGTTTTGGCAGCTGGACATGATCCTCACTCAGGTTTGGGTTTTTTCTCACAGGTTTAATTAGCAAAGTGATAAAGGCGGCTCCAGATGCCAGAGCCTTTTGCATCATGGCTCCTGAGGAGTTCTTAATAAGAGTTCTGCCAAAATGGTGGGAGTTTTATGGGAAACTTCTCCCACATCAAGCAGACCTGTGAAGGTAGAAAAGGTGATGAAGCTCAGCAGCTGACAGGAGTCTTCCAGCACGAGCTGAGACCTCTAAGTGTCCATTTAAACCTGTTCACAACGGGCTTGGTTTTTCTAGTGCCCATTCACTGACCATCTACAGGGCACTGAGGCAAAATTTAGGAGAGATTCCTGTCTTAGTCCTATTTCTTGTGGGGTTTTGGGACAAGGAGAAGATGCCTATTTCCTCAGCCCATCCTGTACAAAGGGGGCTACTTAAAGAGGGTGTAAAAAAAAAGGAAGAGTGACTTTACATGCACAGATAGTGACTGGACAAGTGAGAATGGTTTTGAACCAGAAAAGGACAGATTTAGGTGAGATATGGGAAGAAATTCTTTCCTGTATGGGTGGGGAGACCCTGGCACAGGCTGCCCAGAGAAGCTGTGGCAGCCCCTGGGTCCCTGGAAATGTCAAGGCCAGGCTGGACGGGGCTTGGAGCAAACTGGGATAGTGGAAAGTGTCCCTGCCCATGGCAGGGGGTGGAATGGGGTGGTCTTTAAGGTCCCTTCCCACCCAAACTGTTCTATGACATGATTCTGTTCCATTATAACACAGGGACATTTGGGATGCCAAAATCCTGCTGCAGGTAAACCAAATTAGGATTGAGCAGAGGAAGAGGAGGTCATGATAAAGGCTCTGGGCTTGAACACAGAAGGTTTTTCAACAAAGCTGCCAATTCTGCAGAAGATCTTCTGTGCAGCTGAAGTCACTTAAGGACAGACTGTGAACATTTCAGAGGTGAACCTGAGCTCTCACAGATTTCCAAAAAAAGGAGACGTGAGGAGCAGCACAGTCTTCAGGTCCCATTATAGTTTTGGGGACACATTTGAGATGGCCTTTTGCTCTACATTTTTGTCTCTTGGCAAAGATTTGATTTTGTTCCTGGTTCAAGATATGGAAGTAAAGAAAAAAACAACCATTTATACTGAAATAATGGAAGTCCATCAGTGACATTTGTTCAGGGATGGACAAATAGCAACTCCTGAGACTCCTCCTCAGCACTGTAACTGTGGTTCCTCTGCTACAGCATTTCCATATAACCAAACACAGGCTGAAACTGGAATACAGGGAGGTAGGAAACGTAAATCCCAAGTGGAGAGAGTGACAAAAAAAAATAAAAGTCCATCCACAGAGAGATGCAAAGGGCTGCTCCTGGCACACAGCTAAATGCTCAGTCCCACAATCCAGAAGATTTTGGGAGCATCCTTGACACTGCAGCCCAAAGGACAGGGAATGTGCCTGATGTTCTGCCCTGCAAAGACCAAGCAACTCCACTCCACAGGGTTAAAAACACAAGGTGTTCCTCTCTCATCAGACTGCTGCTCAGCTGGAGGATTTTCTAAAGATCCTCTTCCTCCCCTGGAAAGCTCTTTCCCCATTTTCTTGGGATCCTGTTTGGAAAAGCATCTCAGTGCTCAAAAGCATCACAGTAGGCTTGGCCATCATTCTGAATCCCAGCACATCAGAAGAAGGTGGGTCAATGAAGTGACAATATCTGGCACATGTTCTTTGCTTATGCCTTTAATTACAATTTAATTTTCTCTCTAGCAAAGCCTTATTCTGACTCACAATTTCTCCTGCCTAAAAGCTTCCAGGTGTTAAAACACTGCCTTCTACTACTGCTGATTTTCACTACAGTCAGGTGCTAAAAATCAAATCAGGATTCAAGGGAAATAAAGCAAAATGAGTAAAAGAGTGAAGTTGTGTGAGGGATCCAGACTTCTCCACAGGCTCACCTTTTTTCCCCAAGGAAGATTACATGTTTGACATCCCGTTCCTGCTCCCTGCAGTCTCAAGGCAGAGCAAGCAGCTCTCCTCCAAAGAGATGCTTTATCACCATCACTTCTTCCTCCATCCTTTTCATTAAAAGAAATGCTCTCTGAATAACCTACATTTGTTCGGAGAGGAGAACCACTGCAAGGAATAAAGCTGGCTCAGTGCAGCTGAAAGCAAAATGGAAGTGTCTAGAAAAGTGGAAAATAGAAGAGATTTTCCACAGCTTGGAATTTTAACACACAAAAAAAAAAATGGTGAGCCATCTTTCCTCCTTCCCTTGGCACTCTGCCCTCCCCTCCACCAGGAAAGGCATTGTCAGGCTGCCACTGGCATTAGAGATAAAGCCATAGGGAGAGTGGGAAAAAAACCAGACAGCTGTTTTTCCTGGAGTTCAGCTTGAACAGCTGAAAAATGATGTTGTGGTCAAAGACCACATGGGTGGGAACATTTAGGAAAGCAGCCTGCAACCCGGCTTCAAAGCAGTTGGGTTCCCTTCCAGATTTTGGACTCCTGGAGATGCTGTCCCCAAAATACCTTGCAATGGCGTCTTCACCTTGAAAGCCATGGAAATTTTATGCTGGTTTCAGTAAGAACTAATTCAGCTCACCCAAGCAGTTCTGCCTCCATTTCCTCCTCCCCAAAATACCAGGGCAGGGGGGTGATGAGCTGCTGTCACTGCCCAGCCACAGGGCAGGCACCACGTAGCTCTTCCCCAACAGCATCCAAGAGCAAACCAAACTCCAGTCTCTCCTCCAAATCCCACTCCCCACCTGCCAAGCCATGCTGTCTGCAGAAACACTGGGTCAAATGGGAAGGGGAGATCCCAGCAGGTCAGGGCAGGATATTATTTCTCCCAAGAAAAGGTCTGGAGGAATCTCTGCCCTCTCAAGGCTGGCCCAGCAGATCCGCTCCAACATCTGTGGTTGGACCCCCTCTAGTGGGAACCACTCAACAAGACACGGAGCATCAGCACCACCCGCCACCCATGGAGACCCCTCTCAAGGGATAAAGCCCTTTTCCCATCGTTATTGTGATTATTGTTATTTCCACTCTCTCACAACCTACATGCCCTGTAGATGTTGTTGGACCTCTACACCCACAGCCCAGCACTTCCTCATGGAGATCCTGCAGAAATGGGGGTGGAATGGGTAAGTTTTTTGGAAGGGAGGACAACCTCGCTGGGAAAAAAATATAAAAAAGTTATACCCCAGACCTGATTTTGTAGGGAGAACATATTTATCATCTATCCCGGAATGTCTTCCCTCTGCCAACTTGTCAAAAGCTGACAAAACTCCATATTATAAAAGCAAGCTGTTAAAACTTGGCTAAAAGGAAAAACTCAGCTGCCAGACAAGCTAACCAGAAAAAGCTGAAAAAAATATTCCAACGTGTCAGAGAAGGCAGTAAATTTACAGAAAGGCTCTACAGAGCTGAACATCCCAAACCAAGACAAGGAAGCAGCATCGGGTCAGCAGCTTCTGGTTCGTCTGCTGTTTGAGAAGCAGATGGCTCCCACTTTGAGGGATTTGGGCAGAGAACTTTGGAGTTGTAGCTGCCTGTACTTCTAAACTACCCAAAATAATGTCTCCAACTCACAAAGCTCATCCCAGACAAAGTATTTTAGGAGAGCATGAACCCACTCAACACAAAGTCATTAAATGCCACATATTCCATTTAAACCCATTGATTCATCCTTCCACCTCCAAAGATTAACAGCTCACAGATTTGGTCTTTCCACTAATAAAAAAGATGCCAACTTCCTGCCTAAATATTAGGAATTTCTCACCATGTACGTACACAAGAACAATTTTTTAATGTCACAACAGTGACAAGGGTTGTTTTGGTTTGCTGGGGTTTCTTTGTTTCTTCTTTGCTGGGTAGAGAATGTTTTTCTCCTAGATCTGTAATCCAATCTGTTTTAATAACAAACCCCATAAATAGAGCACATTGATGCCCCAAAACTCACCATCACTGACAGTTTAACAGACACAGAGAGATTTCCAGCTGCTCAGCATTCATTTGAGCTCAGCTCCACATCCCTTTAATCCAATGGAATCCAATAATGTTTGCTTTAATAGCGCGGCGCAACGCGAGGGATCGGACTCGCCACTCTAAACCCCCAATTCCAGGGCAGCATCCATGACCCAGTAACCCACTTCCAGCAGAGGTTAAGGAAAGGTACACCAGACAGGGAAGTTCACTCCTGTCACTCATACAACCTGTGCAACTACTCAAGATACCAAAACTCCTACTTCTCCTGAATTTACATGGCTGAACAGCTCTGGCAAAAGCAACAGCCCTGTCTTCATCCTGTTTCCAGCAAAACCACAGCAACCCTCCTCAAGGAACAGCCCTTGGCAGCTTTCACTGCAGCACCTCTATAATGAGCATAACATGCCCCAATTGGCATTCTTCACTTTTTGGATAGTCTGGATGAATTGTTCAAGTCCTCAAGACAATCTAAGATTTGAGAGGAAAGGTAGATATTGTAGATTTATGAAGGTGAAAACCCCAAGAGCTGAGCTTTATTGGTGAGATTGGCATTTGAGATCAGACTACTTCCAGCGAGAATTCAAAATATATATATATATACACACACGTATGTTTTTACTATTTTTCCAACAGCCACTATAGACAGACAGTATTAACACATCCTTCAGATCCTTCAGCGGAACTAAAAAAATCCACAAAAACCCCAGGAATATCACTGTGCCCCCCCTCAGTACTTGCACTGCCCCCTCAGCCCTCCTGCCTGGTCACGGATCCACCCCCTGAATACGACACAAACAACAAAGCCTCCATCCAGACTGCTCCAAAACAAGCTCCTTCTCCCACAATCCTGACAAAATGAAGAGACAGCCTTGCTAAAATAAGATCCCAATGTATATTTATATTTCTGCCATAAAATGCTATTTATTCACCATCTTATTGGCGAGTCTTCCCAGTATTTACGAGAAGAAGCCACCACAGGAAAATTGTGTCATCCCTCAAAATCCAAACGCAGATTTTTACCTAACGTATTCAGGATGAGAATTCTCTGTACTACTCCAACCTGCCTCCCCCCTCCAATTCTCCACGATTTCGTTCCCAGCTGCTGAGCAACACCCACGACATCCCCTACGTAAGGTACGATCCCGCTTACGCTCCGTGCAGCGGCAGCGCGGATCTGTGATCCCACAGGAAACAGGGCTCGGAGCATTACGCACTGAACTTACACTGTCTGAGGTTTTCCTCCTCCATCCCCACATCTAAACTTCTCCCCAGCACGCAGAGACTGCGCTGCAGGCAAAGGTGGCCAAACCAGTGCGAACCAGCACCACATCTGAGATTAATTTTAATGGCGTTGGTAACAGCTGTAGTGGGAATGCAAAAAGACACCCCTCGTGGAGGGCTGTTCCACAGATCCCAGAAAGTTAATTCTGGCTCTGGTCAGATATTGGGAGTCAGCTCCACGCTGTCCAGCGTGCCTTAAAGACCAAGAGCTGGGCATTGGTGAGATTAGAGATCAACAGGAGAGAAAACTTCCTGATTTCACCTAACATGATCCAGGCTGCAGCACTCCTTGTCAGATCCCTTTGGCATTCCCAGCCCTGCACAATCTCAGAGGCAAATGTTTTTCCTCTGCATCAGCATAGCAGGGAAAAGTCTGGGTAACTTGAGCATTGTTTCTTGCTATTACCCAAAAATCAGCCCCCCACACGCACCCCCTCTGTCCCTGCTGGCCACCCCCCTCCCCACGCGCTCACTCGAGCGTGCCACGACACGGGGTGTTTGTGCACAGCTAAAACACAATCATTTCTTCTGCCCGACTCCAAGAAAGAAAAAAAATCCAACTTGCCAGAGGAGCATCTGCATTGAGAACTGCTTTTGCTGATGGGATCAGCACTTGGGAGTACCAGGGGAAGCCGCAGAAAGGGTCGTGGACCAATTCGTCATCCTTGCACGCACCACCCGCAGACATCCCCTTCCCGCCACCCCCCAGCCCAAATCCCAGCCGGAAAAAACCCATAAAAATAGAATAAACCCCCAAGCAGAAGTTGAGAACAAATGTGCTTTGAACGATGCACAAATGACATTGAAGACGCAGAAGAAATATGTATTTGCTGTTGCACTGCATGACTGCATGGGCTTGTTTCCTACGTACACATCTCACGCACCCTTCCCACGCAGATCCCCTCCCCTCCACCCCCGCGGCTTCTTCAAAAAAATCGGGTAAATAAAAATCTTTGATCCCTGAGGATTATTTTAAAAGCTACAAACACCAAGCGACCCCTTTCTGGAGCCTCTTCCCTACAGCCTGACCATCCATAGGGTGAAGGGGGTGTCCCTCTACCCCCACCCCAAATCTCACACCCCTTTCCACGTTCCCAACCTGCGCCCCAGCTCAGAGGATGCTGAGCCATGCCAGGTTTTAACAGCTGTCCTTACACCACCTCTTTCCGTAAGCCCGACATCTCTGTGGCAGTGTTTGCATCCACAGGCTTTCATCCTGGAGAATCCCTCCCTGCCTCCTCCCACCTCTCTTCTTGGGGAGGATAACGTAATTTCCAGCTCGCGCTGGAGGATGCTTTTTTATTCCTGCCGAGCCCGAGGTCACTTCCCAGACCCGTCCTCCGGCCAGCATCTCCTCTACCCCAGGACCTCTCCCTCCAGCAGGGAAGAGTCCCTTATCGCTGACCTTCAGGCTCACACCGGCGGCCCCACCGCCGCCGCCGTCCCTACCGAGGTTTCTCCTTTCTCCAAAGCCACAGCCGAGGCATCACGCTGCGTTTTTTCCACTCCCACCATCCGCTCCTTCGGTTCAGGGGGAGTCAGCGAGCCAGCAGCTCCCGCTTCTGCTCCACGGGATGGGGAGAGGCTCCCGGGGATGGACGAGACCCTCACCCCCCATCCCTACGGGATCTGTGCCAGGAGATCAACCCTCTGGGACCAGCACGTCCTAGTCCTTGGCAGCCACGGGCCCACCCCCCTGCAGACCCTCTCTGGAGCAGCCCCTGCATTCCGTGGGGTCTTTTCCTGGCTGCCTCCTGGCTCCAGGAGGGGGCTGGTGGGGTGGGATCCCCCCCAGGGCCACTGCACCTCCCTCTGCAGCGCTGCCACTGCCAGGGTCACCCCCAGCCCCGGGCCTGAACTGAAGGGAAGAGCTGCTCATGACCCCCTTCCCCATCCTGCCCCATGTCTGTGGAGCACCATCTCATTCCTACAGAGCCAGAATCCCTTCTATCCCACACCATGGGGGGCACAGAACTGTGTCCCCTCCAAGCTGTGAGGTGACAGCAGCCCTATTCCCTCTTCCCCAGCCCCACACACTCACTTGGGGGGAGCATCTCTGCTCTCTTTGGGGTTTTTCACACTGAAGAAGGGGTCACCCCAAATCTCCACGTGGGGAGCACCATCTCATGTCCTGCTTGTACCAACCAACCCCACTCCTCCCACCTCAGCCCCACAGACATATTTTTGGGGAACTTCTCTTCCCCTCAAATGTCCCCTCAAGCACAAGGGGGATCTTGACACCTTCTCCACCATGGGGAGCACTGGCAGGGGCCACCTCAGACCATGAGGTGACAGTGACCCCCATGTCTCCCACCTCAGCCCCCCAGGCTCATTTTTTTGGGAATTGCTCCTCCCATTGTGTCTTTCCTCACTCAAAGTTGGAGTAAACCCCCAAACCTCCCCTCTTCTCCACGTGGGGAGCACTGCACTGACCACCACCACCTGGGACCACGAGGTGACACCGAGTCATGTCCATCTCACACCACAAGGTGACAACAACCCCCACCTGCCCCACCTCAGCCAGGGACAGTGACCCACGTCCACCTCAAACCATGAGGTGATGCTGACCCCCATGGGTCCCACCTCAGCCAGGGGACAGTGATCCACCTCCAGCCACGAGATGACACTGCCCCACGCTTACCTCAAACCATGAGGTAACAGCAATGGCCATATGGTCCACCTCAGCCAGGGGACAGTGACCCACCTCAGCCCATCGAGGTGACACTGACCCCCACCTGCCCCACCTTGTCCAGGGGACACTGACCCACAGCAAACCATTGAGATGACACTGATCCATCTCAAACCAGGAGGTGGACACTGACCCACGTCCACCTTGAACCAGGAGGTGACACTGAACCATGTCCACCTTGGACCACAAGGTGACACCGGCCCACGTCCACCTTGGACCACCTTGGAGAGCTCCCCACCTCATCCAGAGGACAGTGATCCATTTTAAACCAGAGGCTGATACTGACCCATGCCCATCTTGGACCACGAGCTGACAGAGTCACCCCCATCCACCCCAAACCAGGCGCTGACGACCAACACCAGCCCCTCCTCGGCCAGCGCACCTGACCCACCTTGGACCACAGGAGACACTGTCCCCGTCCATCTCAAACCAGGAGGTGACACTGTCCCCGTCCATCT
>VWZU01012299.1:661732-708387 GCA_013397095.1 Sterrhoptilus dennistouni
GGGCCGGGGCCGCCTGGCGGCGACAGCGACCGGCGGCGGGGACGGGGACGGGGACGGGGACGGGGAGGGAGCGGAGCCTTCCCACACGCCGAGCCGGGATATGGACACTATCCGCTCCGGGCCCCCGTCCCGCCTGGCGCGGGGAGAGCTCACAGGGGATGAGGCCTGGAGAGGCTGAGGGGGGAAAGCTCAGCGCGATCTGCGAGTTCCTCGTGAGGGGAAGAGGAGGAGCAGGCCCGGGACAGGAGGCGAGGGAATGGCCTGGGGTTGTGTCAGGGGAAGGTTAGGTGGGATAAGGGGAAAGGGTCTAATTCCAGAGGGTGGCTGGGCACTGGGAGAGCTCCTCAGGGGATGGTCGCAGCACCAAAGCTGGCGGAGCTCAAGGAGAGCTTGGACAGCGCCCTCAGGCTCTGGGTGGGATTGTTGGGGATCACAGAATCACAGAATGTGTTGGTTGGAAGAGACCTTCAAGATCATCGAGTCCAACCCAGCCTTAACACCTCCACTAGGTCATGGTATCAAGTGCCACATCCAGTTTCCTTTTAAACACATCCAGGGATGGTGACTCCAACCACCTCCCTAGGCAGGCTATTCCAGTATTTAATCACTCTTTCTGTGGAAAAACTTCTTCCTAATATCCAACCTATATTTCCCTTGACTCAGCTTAAGACTCTGTCTTCTTGTTCTGTCAGTTGCTGCCTGGAGAAAGAGACCAACCCCCAGTTGTCTGCAACTACCCTTCAGGAAGTTGGAGAGAGTGATAAGGTCATGTCTAAGTCTCCTTTTCTCCAGGTTCCTGTGTAGGGCCAGGAGTTGGACTGGATGATCTCTGGACAACCTCTGGCCTCACGGGTCTCAACACTTTCACAGGGAAGAATTTCTTCCTGAAATCCCATCTAGCCTTGCCTTCTTTTAGCTGAAAACCATCTCCCCCTTGTCCTGTGACTCCACGCCCTTGTCCAGCGTCCGTCTCCAGCTTTCTTGGAGCTCCCTTACAGGATCACAGAATTAGGTTTGAAAGTACCTCTGGCATCACCAAGTCCAGCTGTTCACCCATGGACATGGTCACACCTAAATTGTATCCTTAAGTTCTACATTTACATATGTTTTGAAAACCTCCTGGGATGGGGGTTCCACTATCAGATTGCCTTGGGCAGCCTGTTCCATTGCCTGACCACTCTTTCCATGAAGAATGTTTTCGCAGATATCCAATCTAAACCTCCCCTGGTTCAACTTGAGATCACAGAATCACAGAATCGCAAAGTCATTTAGGTTGGAAAACATGTCTGAAATCATTGAGTGCAACCTATGACCAAACACCACCTTGTCAACCACAGCAGAGAACTGAGTGCCATGTCCAGTCATTCCTTGAACACCTCCAGGGATGGTGACTCTATGACCTCACTGGGCAGCCTGTTCCAATGTCTAATCACCCTTTTTGTGAAGAAATTCCCCCTAATGTCCAACCTGAACCTCCTGTCCAACCAGATAAGACGTAGGCTCTAAGATCTCCCCAGGATTCTCTTCTCCAGGTTGAACGACTCCAGTTCTCTCAGCCTTTCCTCATAGGAGAGGTGTTCCATCTCTTTAGTCATCTTGAAATCACAAAATCTATACTGAATCATAGAATATTCTGTTTGGAAGGGACACACACATCCTACCCATGTCCTTGCACCCCAACTATCCCATCCTGTGCCTGAGAGCGTTGTCCAAATGTTCCTGGAGCTCTGGCAGCCTTGGGGCTGTGCCCATTCCCTGGGGAGCCTGTTCAGTGCCCACAGGGGAAGAACTGATACCCTGATACCCAATCTCAATCTTCCTGACACAGCTCCAGCTGTTTTCTGGGTCCTGTCCCTGTCACTGGGAGCAGAGATTGGGGATATCTCTTGGGAGGAGCTGCAGCCCTCAGTGAGGTCTGACCTCCATCTCCTCCAGCTGAATAAACCCAGTGACATAATTTGCTCCTCATATGGCCCCTGAGACCCTTCACTCTCTTCCTGGCTCTCCTCTGGACACTCAAAAAGTTCCATTGTGTTTCTTCCCTCAAGGCCCAAGTGCTGACACCACCATTCCCCAGACCAGCCTCAGCTGGACTCCCTTGTGCTGACCCCATCCTGCTCCCAAATCAGCTCCCCAGCCCAGTGTCAACTGCCCTGTCCCTGTCACCTGCTCAACCTCAAATACCAGGATCACCATTCCACCTTCCCATCTCCAGCAGCTCTCAGGTCCCTTGCAGATCCAGGACCTCCTCTGGGTTTCTTTTTGCCTTTTTCCTTCCCATGGTTGTACTGGAGAAGAGGAACTCCTGTCCCACCATCCCACAGGTCCCTCTCCTGTACTCAGAGGACGGTGGAGCTGGGGCTTCCCTATTCCTGGAAATGTTTGAAGCCAGGTTGGATGGGACTTGGAACAACCTGGGATAGTGGAAGGTGCCCCTGCCCATGGCAGTGGGTGGCACTGGATGAGTTTTAAGGTCTCTTCCAAGCCAAACCTTTCTGGGATTCATTCTCTGTTGGTAGCAGCTCTCTCCAAGCACACCTCGGCACCCTGATCTCACACCACCTTGTTGCCTTCTCAAATCCCTCACCTTGGTGTCTTCCTGTCCTTCTTCTAGCACAGGGATTCTCTGTCCCCTCCCCTGCTCTTTGTCATTCCCTTACCCACTTTGGGGGATGCTGCTTTTCCCACCCTGTACTTAGAGAGTCAGGCAGACTCTCCAAGGGCTCCGCTCTGTGCTGGAGAAACCTCTGGCAGGCTGAGGAAGCAGCTCCCAGATCTGTTTTAGGGATCTGCCTGCAGCTGAGCTGCACCCCAGGCAGCTGTTTCACCCACTGGCAGTCTGGGAAAGCCAAATTCCAGGTCCTTTCCCCTCAGTTCCATGTTACACATCTGTTCATTCATCATATCCATCTTTTCTGAGCTGTCTTGTGCTGTCCTCTGTAGGTTACAATATCTCCTTTTTGCCATGTGGGTTTTTTTTCCCCTACCATTCAGTAAGAAGACTCCTTACAGATGCTCCTTCTCCAGTGGCTGCTTCTGCCTCTTTCTGTGGGAGTTTGAATTCTACCCTTTCTCCCTTTTTTTTTTTCATTTAAACTGTGCCAAAATATCAGAGCTGAGAATGTCAGGACTCCAGAACTCGCTGAAAACATTGCTGCTTTGCAGAGTCTAAATTTCAACATGGAGAAAAAAGCAATAGCCCCAAGAAGGTAGAGAAATGCAGATAAAGTGCAGATAAAATGCTTTTGCAGGGAGTAAAAAATAATTTAATCTTGAAGAAAAAATGGGAGGACTCTCATGTATTAAACAGGCTCTCTGGGAAGGATGTTTTTGGTGTTGCTGGGTGATGTCAAAAGAACTGAAAAGTTTTGTGAAGTCTGAAAAAAAATGCTGCTGGTTTTGAAATGGTTGGATACTCCTATAGCAGAGAAACAGAAGAGAGGGAGCAGAAAGCAAAGCTTTGGGCATAATCCACGTGGATGCACACCTAGATGTGGGCAAATTTCACTTGGAGTGAAACTCTGGCACAAAGCTCTCCAAAGGGAGAAAAGTATTATTTATACTATCATATAGTGGGATCAAACATAACAGGATCCCACAGATCCCCATCATAACAGATTCAAATGTTGAAGATATTCCCTTATTTTCTGCCAACTTCAGCTATTAATACAATAGGGAAATAAATAAGATCAAAACCAGCCCTTGACCAAAATAATTTCATGTGCATAAGACATGTGTGTGTGTATATATATATGTAATCTACCCCCTCTCCTGATGGATATTTTCAAACCTAAATATGGATGTTAATTCTCACAGCACTAAGAAATAAGGACTCTGGGACCCATATTTTTGGGTGAGAAGCACCCAGATTAAGCTTCGACTTCTGATTTGCAGTACGAGGAGATATAAATGGAAGCATCCCTCATCCCTTCAAACTTTTCTGTGTAGCAGATTTTGCTCCATATGATCAAAAAGATATAAAAATCCCCAGAAACCCAAAACAACAGAGAAGTAAACAAACTTTTTGGTGTTATTACTTATACAGGAGTGTAGGTGTACCAATAAGGGGGCAGACAAGTCATCTGTTTTGATACAAAACCAAACCCAAACTTGTTTGATGAGACATTCGGGTGGGAGAAGGATTTCAGCGTTGGCACGTGGGGTGAGAGAAGCAGCTGCTTGGGCAAGGGATGACACAATGACAACACCCTGCTGGCACTGCCCCCAAACTCCTCGGTGCAGTTGTGGCCACCTGTGCTCAGGAAAGGTGAATTCCAGCTGCAGGGAAGAGCTAAGTGTTGATCAGAGCTCAGGACAATCTGTCTTTTCTCCCGCGGACTGAAAGAATTTGGCTTGTTTGGTTTAGCTAAAAAATGAGGCTGGAGAAGGAATATGTTTCCCTGCCTATAAATACATCCTGGAAAATAAATGTGAGCGGAGGGAAAGGCGTTGGGACACTGAAGGGCAGCGGTGGAAAAGTAAATGAGTAGGAACTGGCCATGAATATTTTTAGCCTGGAAATCGGAAGATCTTTCCAGTAGGAGTATGGAAGACTGAAAAAAAAAAAAAAAAAAAGTAACTCATTTAACACATAACTTCCTGATTTTCTCAAGACAAAGGCATGCCAGTGTGGAGGGACAAACAGCTGGGCTGGGAGCCCTTTAAAGGTCTTCCATCCCAGATCATCTCTCCTTGGAAAGATCCTGTCCATTTTGATGCACGGTACGCTAAGTTCCTTCCTGCACCAGGGGATGAGTCATGGCTACATGACTTTGTGGGTGGCCAGAAGTGATATCTCCACCACTTACATCTTAATTCCTGATTATCCCATGATGTTCTCCAGCTCCTGCTCCCTCACTTAGCGCACGGCAGAGACGTACCCATGTCCCAGTCTCCCCACAACCCCCTGATTTCCCTCTTTCCCGCAGCTGCTGCTGTGGGGTTGTTTTGGCCAAGGACAATGGAGGGTGATGCTTTGCTCCTTCAGTCCGCAAGAGCTCCTGTTCCTTTGTTCTCATTCCATCCTGGCCCTCACAGAGAGCCAGAAGTCATTACTCAGAGCCTGTTTCTTTTATTAGCCAACACTCTGTATTTTTAGGGATTTTTTGGAAGTTGAGAGTGTCAATCACACCCATGTTGAGATCTCTCAACTCATATTTTTGAGAGGAGAAGGCTTTTCTTGGCGCTCAGCAGCATCCCACGCTTCCATCACGCTGGAGGCGCTTGTGTCCGGAGGTCTGGGTAAACTCTGTGTGACCCCGAGATCTGCAAGTATTTATAAAACATGTTTAGCCAGGGTTTTTCCCTCACAGCACTCATTGCTGATTTGTCTGTGCCTTGCATTTCGTGTTCCTGGTGTTCTCCAGGAGGATCAGGGAGGCACTGGGAAGGGGAGACATGTTTGGTGCTCCAGCAGCACCCCAGCATGGGATCACAACCTCTTTGTGCTGCTTGGTTAAAGGCTTTTTTCATCCTGATCAATACCCTAATTGAGCTGTGTGGTCTTCCATCTTCCAGGCATTTATTCAGATCAGAGGAACAAACACTAAATATAGAGAGGTATGTAAGCCAGAATCAGAGTTGTGTAAATCTGGAACTATCTCATTTAAATAACTGGGGGATGGATCCAGCTGAGTGTTTGGTGCACGTGGAGTGCAGATAATTACAATTAATGGGGATTTACTTTAAGCAAAGTAGGTCAGAAAAAAATGACATCTTATTGTGTCATTAGTTTCCATCAATTACTTCCATGTTGTTTGCTCAGTTCCCAAGTCAAACGAGTGTGGGCTGACAACCTCGCAAGCTCAACTTGGTATTGTCTCTAAAAATCAAACTGCATTATTTCTGCCTCATGCATCATCACTAACAATAAAGCATCCACTGCTGGAATATAGCAGGTGGCTTTGTTATTCATGCATGAGGCAGAAAAAGCTCCAGCTTCCGTTGCCACGACGTTCATGTCTCTGCAGGATCAAAAGTTGGATCAAAAGTTGGTAAACTTAGCAGTTATTGTGGGAGCTTGACTTAGAAGACTCACTTAGGCCAGTCCTTCTGTTGATTAACTTTGTTAATTTCTGTTAACCTCTTTGGATGCTACGTGTATATACCAGGGGAGGATCAACAGGATACTTCTTTTGCTGCCAGTTGTCTCCCTCTGGCAGCACTGTCATAGAATTGTGGAATCATGGAATGGTTTGGATTGGAAGTGATTTCTTAAAACTCATTCTGTTCCAACGCCCTGCCATGGGCAGGGATACCTCCCACTATCCCAGGTTTCTCCAAGCCCTGTCCAGCCTGGTCTTAGACACTTCCAGGGATCCAGGGGCAGCCACAGCTTCTCTGGGAAACCTGTGCCAGGGTCTCATCATCCTCATAGTAAAAAACTCATTTCTTGTATCTAATCTAAACTGATTCTCCTTCAGTCTAAAACCATCGAGCCCTTTTGTCCCCATCTGTCTTACAGACCCCCATCAAGTACTAAAAGGCTGAAATAAGTTCTCCCTTGATCCTTCTCTTCTCCAGGTGAACATCCACTGCTCTCCCAGCCTGGCTCCAGAGCAGAGGCGCACCAGCCCTTGGAATATCTCTGTGGTCTCCTCTGGTCTCTCTCCAGCAGCTCCATGTCCTTCTGTTGTAGCCCAGGGCTGGAAGCAGCTCTGCAGGTGGGGTCTCACCTGAGTGGGGCAAAGGGGCAGAATCTCCCCTCCCCTGCTGCCCACGCTGGGGGATCAGCCCAGGGCATGGGGAGTTTCTGGGATGTGAGAGCACATGGCCAGGGCATGTCCAGCCTCTCATCCATCACTTTGTGACACTGGGGTCTCTAGGAAAGTGCAAAAGGTCCCAGGTGTTCTCTCTTGAAAAGCCAGTTCACAGCCGTCATAAGAACTGCTTCTCACGCAGTGTGAGGAGTGTTTGGTGAACCTTTCCAATTCCATCCCTTCTCTTTTATATGAGGGCTTCATTTCTGAATTTTCATTTTAGCAATGCAATTGACTGGTAAGTGATATCAGTGACTGCCAATCACAGTGTTAGTCCTTACTGATCATAAAATCATGGAATCACTGAATGTTTTGGGTAGGAAGGGACCTTAAACACCATCTTTATCTATTCCCTGCCATGGGTTGGGAATCTCCCACTGGACCAGGTTGTTCAGGGCCTCATCCAGCCTGGACTTTAAACAACTGAACATGGTTTGTTCTCATAGCTGGACCAGGTGCCTCACTTCCAGTCCCTTACAAGTGCCTGAAACATGTTCAGGTCCTCAAGTGTTACATTATAAAACCTGGATACCAATTCCCCACTAAACATGAAAGTATGTGAACCCCAAACTTGTGTCTATCGGACAGAAATGTTACATTTAAATCCCTTTACACCTCCTGACAGATTTAAGAATTAGTGTGGGATTGAGACACGTGCATTAGCGAACTTCATCGTTCCTGTTATCTCGATCTTACCTGTGGTGACAGGGTTTATTCAGCTCTCCTCAGGCTCACTTTAATCTCCTGAGAGCTGCAGCTGTTTTCATTTATTACTGTGCATCAAAAGGAACCTGTCTGCTCTCTCTGCTTCCCCCAAAATGCCTTTGTGGGACCATTTCAGTGCCATTCAGTGATATTGGAGGCTTGGTCCTGGGGTCACCTGAGGAGTGGGGCTGGCCAGGAGAAGGATGACTCCAGGATTCCCATCCTGCCTGCCTTTTCTGGAAGTATTTACAGCTTTCCCATTAAATCAAACATGGGATAATCCCCTCAGTCCTGCTCCTTGAAGAACTGGTTACCCAGTAGGAAGGGGCAACGTGACTTCATCAGCCAAGGAAGATGGTGAGCAGTGCAGGGAACTGTGTTTCTCCCCTTGGAAAAGCACTAACAGCTCAGGCCTCCAGTTTGATGGACTTGCTCGGTGCTTTTCCAAGCTGGGATTTAGGAAAAGCGACTACACAGCATTTCCCACTTCCCCCCATGGGATTCCAGTGATTTAATTGGCTCTGAAGGGCAGGGATGTATCTCATAGGGTAGCTGGCTGCTGTTGTCAGTGTGCCATGCTGCTCCTCAGAGCTCAGTGAAAAATAAACTTATCAGGCAATGCTTCCCCTGCCAAGCAGGGTGAAGGTTGGCCCTTGTGCCAATGGGAAGTGTGGGTGACGTCCAGTTTTTCTGCTCTTCTGGGTCACTAGAAAAGCCAATGTGGAGCCATGGGCTGTGGGAGGAAGTGGAGCTGGATTTCACACCTTTAGTAAGGTAAGGTATATTCCTTGTAAAATGTTTCCCCTTCCCACAGTCCCTGATGCTTTTTTTTTTTTATAACTGATAATCATTGAATCACAGAATTTTTGGGGATGGAAGGGTCCTAAAACTTCATCCCCTTCCATGGCCTGCCATGGGCAGGAACACCTTCCACTATCCCAAGATGCTCCAGGCCCCTTCCAACATGACCTTGGACACTTCCAGGGATCCAGGGGCAGCCACAGCTTCTGGAAAACCTGTGCCAGGGCCTCACAGGGAACAATTCCTTCTCAAAATCCCATCTATCCCTGCCCTCTGGCAGTAGGAAGCCATTCCCTGTGTGCTGTCCCTCCATCTGTTGCCCCAAGTCCCTCTCCAGCTCTCCTGGAGCCCCTTTAGGCTCTGGAAGGGGCTCTGAGGTGTCCCTGGATCCTTCTCTTCTCCAGGTGAGCACCCCCAGCTCTCCCAGCCTGGCTCCAAAGCAGAAGGAACCTTCAGAGTATCTCCATAGCATCCTCTGCACTCAATCCAACAGGTCCATGTCCTTCTTATGTTGGAGGCCTCAGAGCTGGAAGCATCACCTCAAGTGGGGTCTCATGATGCTGTAAACCTCCCCCAAACTTCTGAATGTAACAGAATATTTTCTTGTATTTAACGCTGTCACTACAGAATTGTTAATTAAATGCATGACCTTTTATGTCAAACCAGATTTAGACAGGATGGTGCACAAATCCGAATATACCTGAGTTTCCCTCTGGAAAAAAAAAAAACTCAAGGAAAAGGTGACTGGTGGCTGCAGTTTCTTCCATCTCCCTCTGGCTGAAACATCAGTCCAAGCATTGCCTCTTTCCAATGTGGGCTGCTACACTTTGATGTCTTTACTTCTTCTCTTCTTGGTCCTTCCTGTAGGCAAAATACTGCAGAGAAATCACCTTCCCCTGGTTCCCTGAGATCATCTGAGATCCTCTATGGCCCATTTTCCTAAACCTCTGCCCACACCAGGTCTCCTTGCTTTCCTCTCCTTTTTCATCCTGAGGAAAGGATTTCCATTTCCATTTCCATTTCCATTTCCATTTTATTCCTGTTGTTTATGGCATGAACCTTGGAGTTGTCCTGTGCAGGGCCAGGTGTTGGATTTTGATGGACCTTGTGGGTCCCTTCCATCAATGGATGTCCTTTAATTCTGTGTTGGTGACACCTTTGCAGCCCTTCTCTTCTCCCCACGCACCACATGGGATTTTGATTTTTGTGTCCTTTTGCACTCAGAAAATCTTCTGCCCCTGCCTTGGCTCCAACTTCAAGCACCATTTGTCCCACTTTGCTCCTGAGTGGGAACGTAGAGTCTCAGAATGGTTTGGGTTGGACGGGACCTTAAAAATCATCTAATTCCAGTCCCCTGCCAGGGATCTTCTCATCCCATGACTTTGTCCTTTTCTAGATCAGCTTCTCTTGGCAGGAACAGGCTCCAGTTTCAGGCAACAACATAGAATTTTTACCTGTTTTGGGGAAATCTCACCACCTGCCTTTGCCACTTGGCAAAGTGTAAGGAGTTGGGGCATAAACACTATTTATTCCATAATGGAGCAAAACTCTTCTTTTGTAGGATAACAAACACTCTATTTCTTTCTCTTTCTTTCTTTCTTTCTTACTTTCTTTCTTTCTTTCTTACTTTCTTTCTTTCTTTCTTACTTTCTTTCTTTCTTTCTTACTTTCTTTCTTTCTTTCTCTTTCTCCCACCATATTAAAAGCATCACCAATTCCCCTTCTCTGTTTTTAAATGCTTTTAATTAATTTGGCTTTGCACAGGTCATTTAATAACTCAGGGGAAGGAAGAGATTTTTACCCAGCTTGAAATAGACGCTGGAAATCTCTCATCTCTATGGCAAAAATTATCACAAGGTTGTTTCAGACAACATCTCAGAATTAAATCTGGCTATTCTGAAGTCCTGGTTCAGGCACACTCTGTGCTTTCTGATATGTGCAATCACCAGCATTTCCAGCTTTGCCAAGTGCTCTTATCATTTCTTCCATCTGCCAGTGCACACAATATTTCTGAATCTGTTAATTAAGGAACTGAAGTTTTGCCCTAAGACACCAGAGTAACTGGTTCAGTTTCTTTGCAGGGAAAACTGATGCCTGACTTGTCCATAATTACCTAAATTGTTGAGAAAAAAAAAAGAATTATTATGCTTTCATGTTGATTCACTTTTGTAATTTCACTGCTGGGGCTAAGTGTGGCACCCATTTAAATTATCTCCTGCTCTCATTTTACTCAAGACATGTTATTTGCTAACAAAGATTCAATATGGAAAAACTGGAAGGTGACAACTACCTCCTTCATCAATGCAAATGACAATAATCTCCTCTCCTCCACTGTGTAAATATAAACACTGAATCATCCCAGACAGAAATACCCTCCTGCATTTAGAAATACGAATGTGCAAAGGAGACACCTGATCTCATTTATGGTGTCATAAAACTCAAGTTGATCCAGTGATTCCATGGCAAATCATTCTGGAGATCAGCAGCAGCATGGACACAGACTAAAAGTGTCCCCAGTGTTTATTGCAAGGATATGGACATTCCTCACCTTTTGGTTACACTTGCACTTGGAAAGAGAAGATTAATTTTCCTTCTTGTCAAATTATCGGAATTATTTATTTTAAAAACCACCCCATACAATTCCACTCTAATTTATTCTTTCTAATAGCTCTTTGATATTATTAATAGCCTCTATATAGCTTCTAAAGCAACATCAAAGCTTCCACAAGTGCTCATCTCTTGGACTAAGTGCTGTTGGGTGTGCAGAGGCTTCTGCCAAGGGTGATCTCAGGGAGTTGCTCCTTTTTGTCAGAAACACAATGGATGGAAGAGCACGTGGAAGCCTTTGCCATCAGACTTGTAGACGTTCAGTTCTGTAGTTGACAGTACTTGAGTTCAACCATAAAATCTCAGAATGGTTTGGGTTGGAGGGGAACAAAAAAATCACCCCCTTCCACCCCCTGCCATGGGCAGGGCCACCTTTCACTATCCCAGGTTGCTCCAAGCCCCATCCAACCTGGCCTTGGACACTTCCAGGGATTCAGGGGCAGCCACAGCTTCTCTGGGAAACCTGTGCCAGGGCCTCCCCACCCTCACAGGGAAGTTTCTTCCCAATATCCCATCTAACCCTCCCCTCTGACAGTCTAAAGCCATTCCCTCTTGACCAACTTTTGAAGAAGACTATGAAAGTTTGTGACTTCCAGATGATCTGTTGATGGCAGTGACCTCTTTGCTTCCTGAATCTCCATGAATCCTCTCAGTGGCACTGGGTAAACTTCAGCCAAATGAGTATTTAACAGGAGCATTGCAGACCTACAGCCCAGACCGTTCACAAGAGGAGCTTCCCCAGGGCTCAAACTTTTCTCAGCCCCACTCGGGGCTGTTGGAAGAGCCCACAAGCTTGAGCACCTTTGTGGGGTCTGGGTCTGAAAGGTATTTTGGCAGACATGAGGGTCCAGCTGTGGTGTAAAACATCTCTGAGGAGCTGAGAATCCAAAAACTTTGTCAAAACTCTTAAACTAGAGGAGAAAACCCTTTCAGAAAATCTCCCTGGGATGGGTTTGGCTGCATTGTGCCATAACCCAGCAAAGCAGAGCACAGGGGCAGTTCCTGCTGAGTTAATTTTTGCATAAGAATATTAAACCTAAATGCATAAACTAATACCATCCTTCTTCTCAGAGACTGTGTCATAGAATCACAAAATGGTTTGTTTGGAAAGGACCTTGAAGATCATCTCATTCCAAACCCCTGCTGTGGGCAGGGACACCTTCCATAGACCAGGTTGCTCCAAGGCACTGTTACTTAAACAAAGTTAATCAATAAACCTGCACATGGCTCCATGAATCTTGCAGAGAAGACAAAAGTTAACAACTCCAAAGGCAATCCTTCTCTCACCCTGCTGAAAATCCAAATTCTCCAGGCTCTGCTGGCTTCTCTTTTCATTCTTCCTCGTGCTTTGAGCCATTCTTTTCTCCACAAGGATGGGTGTTTAGATGCTCTCCTTCTAATCAGCCACAATTACAGCCTTTTCCAGGATCTGCTGCTGCCAAATTGGAGAGGGGGAGAAAGAGAGAAAAGGTTTTAAAAAATAAGAGAGAGAGGCTAATGCTTGCAAAGACATATGTGTTTAGTGTTGTTGGCAGATTTGTAAACTTATTAGTGCCTCCACACACCATGTAATTAAGATCTACTGGTAATTAGTCAATAGTTAAAAATAGGGGTTGGTATTGTGCTGCTGAAAACGCCTACAAAATAATGTGTTCTCTGCTCTCGAGATGCAGTTAGTGTCTCTAAAAAATGTTAATTTAAAAAATATGTATTCGTTTCAGAAGCTGATTTTTTTAGCAAAGGAGATTTTGGCGAGTTTGTGTGTGTGTATGTGTGCATATGTGCATCCAACCTATTTATCTTTCAACATTTATGTGTGTTTGTGTGATGTCCAAAGACCCTGACTGCATGTTTTGTCTTGGATAAAAGTGTTAAGCTACAAAACTGCAGACTCGGCACAGCCTTGGAGAGGGAACGGGAGCTGTTCTCATTTGTCGATTTCCATTGGAATAAACCCGCTCATCAAAGGAAATTGTTCAGAAATCCATGGGAAATGGCAGATGTGCAGCACCATGGGGCAGATGTCTGGTGTTTGGAGAGCCATGTCTGTATTTTCTAAATATTCAGGGATTACCACAGTCTATGGATATAATCCTTTAGTAACCTGGAATGCCAAAGGCAGCACAAAAGCTCTCATGCCTTGTAGCAAACAATTTGACCAAACTGCCCTGGAAGAGCAGGTTAGAAGGCACTTGTCTTTATCCCATGACAGAAGACCCAAAAGAGGTGATGTGGTTTTTTTTAAGATTTCTTAACTCCTGCTGTATAATATGCTCCAGAGCTGTGAGAGTTGCTGGTGATGTTCTGAAAGGACGTCTCATTTGGCTGTCATAAGCAATCTGCGGTGATTTGTTGTGCAGACAGGCATTTGTCTCAAGTAATCCAAAGGGCTTATTGTGATTGCTTGCTAGATCCAAGGAATGTAGAGTCGACTTGATGGGGGATTCATTTATTATGCTCCCAAACCTCTCCTAAATCTTTCCTTATGTCATGTCAATGGATTTGTTGGGCCACCCTCAGACAGCAGCGATGCACTGGTTGGGGAGATTTACCTTTGCCAAGCAGAGATAGTTGCTGTGTTGATAGAGCTGGTCCTGAAGTGCCTGTGGAGAGGAGAATTCTGCTCCAGGAAAGAAACCGGACTTTGTTTTGTGCTCTGGAGAGAAGCACCTGTTGTTGACCTTAAGAGAAAAAAAACCCTACTCCAAATCCAGGGTAAAGCAGGAAATACCAAGCCTGGACCATTCTACCAAGGACAACAAAAGTATTTTATGGGTTGTTCATGATACCACATGAGTTCATGGAGTCATAGAGTAATGGAGTGGGTTGGGTTGGAAGGGACCTAAAAAACCTCACCTAATTGCAAGCCCCTGCTATGGCCAGGGACACCTTCCACTATCCCAGGTTGCTCCAAGCCCTGTCCAACCTGGCCTTTGCCATTTCCAGGGATCCAGGGGAGCCACAGCTTCTCTGGGCAACCTGTGCCAGGGCCTCCCCACCCTCGCAAGCAACAATTTCTTCCCAATATTCCATCTAACCCTACTCTCTGTCAGTGTGAAAACTTGTCCTGTCTCTCCAGGCCCTTGTAAATGGCATTTCTCCAACTTTCCTGTTGACTCCTTTTAGCCACTCGAAAGCCACAATTATGTCACCCCAAAGTCTTCTCTCTTCCAGGCTGCACAATCCCTATTCCCTTAACCTTTCCTCTCAGAGGAGGTGCCCCATCCTCTGGTCATTTTGCTGCCTCTTCAGGACTAGCTCTAATCCATGTCCTTCTTGTGCTGGGGACCCCAGGGGGAGTCTCACCTGAGTGGGGCAGAGGGGCAGAATCCCTGCCCTCCCCTGCTGCCCACGGAGTGGGATCAGCCCAGGACATGGGGGTTTCAGGGCCATGGCATGTCCAGCCTCTCACCTGCACCCCCAAGTCCTTCTCCAGGGCTGTTCTTGATTGGTGACATCTGGAAAGCCCTCTGAACATTTCTGCTACCCAGACAGCTGGCATTGGTGCCTTTGAGTTCACAGTAGGATTTACAGAAATGTTTCTTTGATGCTGAAAATTAAATTTGTTTTTATTGTGTTCAACTGTGGCATTTACAGAGTGAGTTTTCTGCTCAAAAACCTGAATAGCCATTAAAACCTATTTTCAAATAACTTTTTCAGGTATGGATGTGTCCATTCTCTCACACTTTCTCAAGTCCTCCTTCCCTGGTTAAGAGTGGCAGTTAACCAGCACATGGCCAATACTTTGGGAATGTCATAAAATTCATTACAGAGAACCCATGAGCAGAGAAATGATAAGTAAATGTATAGGTGTTACATGGGGAAACAGTTTGGTTTTAATCAAGCAAAATCACTCATTAGGAAAAAAAAAAAAAAAGAATCCAAACAAATTACAGAATCACAAAATGGTTTGTGTTGGAAAGGACCTTAAAGATCATCTCATTCCATGAGCAGGGACACCTTCCTCTAGAGGAGTTTGCTAAAGCCTCATCCCCAAATAAAGTGAAACCAACAATCTTTGAACAGAGTGGCTTTAAGAATTCCCTTCTTTGGGAGCTGTGCTTGTCATCTGCAGATTTACCTGGCAGAAGACATTGATAGGATGTCTTTTGTCTCCTTGGGGTCTAGTAGAAACTGTTGGAGGGATGAAGGAGTTGTTGGAGCAGATAGGAGTGATAAAGACACAGAAAATCAGAGATGGGCACTCTGAGGGTGTGATCTCCCCAGCGTTGTTTCCTCAAGAAACCAGAAAAACATAAACCCCCCCCCCTTTATTCCCTCGGCTTTTTTCTGCTTCACTTCTTCCAACTCTTTTATAAATCACCATTCACAAATCTCACTGTCCAGCCTGGGCTCACTCGGGACTCAAACACATCCTGCAGCATCACCTTGGGGCAGATGCACATTTCTCCTGGAGCAAATCTCCATTTACCAGCTGATCAGCCACCACTGGGGAGCAACAGTCAATCCCCACTCATGCCAGAGCTTGGGAAGAAGTCACTTCATGAGAACTGCTGGGGTGTGAGGACCTCTGGGACATGTGGCTGCCTAGGCTGGACAGTGACAAACCTCTCCAGAGGGACTCAAGACATCTGCACAGCCTGAAAAATCCTGGAGGACTTGAGGACTGGGAATAGGAAACAACTGCTGGTCTGTTTCAGAATGTGAACTAGGAAGAAAAGCCTGTTTGAGGCAAATGGCAACGAGTTCAAGGAGTCCTCTGGGGTGAAAATCTGTGGAAAGTGGAATTATTAAAGATAAGTGTTTTCCTTGATCTTACTTTTCTTATAGGGCCAACAGTGGGGGAGAAAATGTGAGGTGAATCCTTGATTTCACAGGATCATACAGGTTAGAAAAGTCTTCAAAGGGCATCAAGTCCAAACTTGGACCACTTTATCAACTAACCCAGAGCATACTTCCAGCTGTTCCTTGAGCACCTCCAGGGATGGTGATTCTACCATCTTGCTGGGCAGCCTGTTCCAATTTTTTAACAACCTATTTTGTAAAGAAAGCCCTCCTGAAGTGCAAACATTTGAAGCAATCCAGCTGCTTCAATGCTCCTGGGACACCCTGCTCCCCTGGAAGATGCACAGACCCAGGATGGCCCAGGGTGAGGAGAGGCTGGAGCAGCCTCTGCGCTCCTGTCCCTGCAACACACAGCCAGTTGGGGTTTGCTTCCCAGCAATGTCTCTTCTCCTCAGTTTGGAGTTTTGCTTTGAAAGGCAGTTCTGGTGACTCTGATTTGTGGTGACAGCAACTTCAGTGGCATTTAAAGAGACTGGAAGGAAGAGATAAATAAGCTTGAAGATTGCTTAATAAAGCAGTGGAAGAATTGTTCTTCCCTGTGAGGTTCCTAAACACGAAGCCAGGCGTGGGAATTCGTCTCGCCTTGTTTTAGCCATCTAGATGTTGGACATCTTCCTTGTCCAAGCTGATTCTTCAGAGTTTTCTCTGGAGGGTTTGGAGAGGATGCCAGCACAACTGGAAGGCAATTCCCTTCCCGTTTTAGGCATGTATTTTGGGACAGAAAGAAGCATGCTCTGGAGGTGCCTGTCCTTTTTCTGCTGACTGCACAGAAATTTAATTTTAGAGGTTTAAAATTAGGCAAGGGCAACCCAGACCAGACAGAGTGAGAGGAACCTTGTTCAGAGATAGATCCTTTGATTAGGTGACACTTTGAGTCTTGCTCAAAGAGCCAGGAATGGTGAGTTGGTTTGTGGGAAGTGTCACAAACTGCTCCTTGTGGCATCTCCCATGGGAAACCCAGCCTGAACCAGAGAAAAGCACCCTCTGCTCTGCTCAGGGGATGGGCAGTGCAGGACAGAGGGAATCCCATGGAGGCCAAGCCAAGCTGGAGGACAGCAGGGACTCCTCAAAGAGGAGTGTGAGGGACTCAGTTCTCTGCTGGCTTGGCTGATCAGAAGGGGCACGAGGGAGTCTGCAGCACAAATGCTCAGGTTGAGTCTCGGAGAGCATAACAAGCTCTGGCATTTTTAGGGCAGAATGGAAAGAAGATTAAAAAAAAAAAAGAAAAAAGAAAAAAAGAAGCTGAAACAGCAGCAAACAATAACTCTTGATCTGAATCTTACAGATCACTGTACTTACAGTGGGGCAACTGTCCAGGTAAAGGCTGCAAGGCTGGGCCTGTTGAATGAGACCTACCTTGACCCAAAAAGTTCTTAATTGTCCTTCCACCACCATGAGAGATTGTGCTGGCTTGATTAATCACTCTGCAGTGCGTGTAATATTTCACCTTAAGAGAGGAAAGAATTCCCGTTCCTCTGAGACATTCCCATCCCTATCTTGTTGCTTGGACTCCCTATCCCTGGAGATGTTCAATCCCAGGCTGGGTAAGGATGTGATTCAGTGGAAGGTGTCCCTGCCCATGGCAAGGGCTTGAAATTGGATGTTCTTTAAGGTGCCTCCCAATAGAAAGCATTCCATGATCCTATGATTCAATAAAGAGAGACTTAATTCATAGACCTTAATGTGATGTGCAGTCCCGGGAATGGCAGAGGGAAGGGTTTTAAATTAGCACAGGTTTTGTTCAGAGCTCAGGATGGAATTGTTCCCTGTGAGGGTGGTGAGGTCCTGGCACAGGTTGCCCAGAGATCCTGGATCCCTGGAAGTGTCCAAGGCCAGGCTGGACAAGGCTTGGATCAGCCTGGGGTAGTGGAAGATGTCCCTGTCCGTGGCAGGGGTCAGACTAGATAAGCTTTTAAGTCCATTCCAATCCAAGCCATTCTGTGGTTCTATGATCCTGCTGATCCTGCTTAGGACAGGTCAGAAATGCCCCTCCAAGAAATCTCCAGACGAGAAAAGCACTCATTGCTCTTTCAAGTCACCGCTGCACAAGGTGCTGTGAGGATGCAGCACGCCTGGAGTGTGGCTGCTCATTAATTAACATTCCAGGGAGAAGCCGCTGGTTCCACTCCCGTGAGCAAGTTTCCCTCCTCGGTGTGGCTGCAGCTCCCAGCTGCCAGGAGGATTTGGTGCAAGGTGGTCGGGCCAGCAGAGTGAGAGGCAGCAAACTCCTGTTTTCAGGAGCTGGGGTGGTGTTGTGACACTCCAGGGACAGGCAAACACCCTGTTCCTTGCTCCAAGTTTCTCACAGGGAGTCCAACAACCTTGGATTGCTCATATGTGCTCTCAGGATATCGTGTACACCACTGCTTGCATCCCCTTGTCAGCAGCTCTTTTATCACTTCCTGATTAAACAAAAACATTTAAAGCCTTATCCCTTATCATGTCTCGATCCTGAGACGTGTCTGTGTGGCAGAATATTCAAACCAGCTCTCAGTGCCACTTGTTTCAAGGAGCACAGATGGGCTCCAGGTTAATTTTAGGTGTAATATTTTGCTGAATCAGGATCTTCCCCTGCAAAGGATAACTTCCTAGGTACAGAGAGGGCAGTGCAAGGAGACATCCCTGTCCCTCCAGGAGACACAAGCTAACACTGTTTTTGCAGGAGAAAATGTGCATGGAAAGACCTCACAGCTTCCTCCTGAGCCTGTAAGTCTACCTTGAATTGCTTAATAGAGGGTGGCTTGGGAGCTGGAACTCACCTGAGGGTCAAAGCCATGAACAGCCATCCAGCTTTTGGAGGGACCTTGGTGTTTTAAATGTATTTTCTATTCCTGTTGTTCATTCATTCATCCAGGCTGTGCGTGGGCATCAGTCAATCTAGTCCTTGGATTTTTCCTGCTAGATGGGGATGTATTCACCTCTCAATTTCCCATCTAAAGTTCTTGAACCGCAGCTTGTGTCTCAACAGGTGAGTTGTGCCACAAGCTCCTTTTGGAGGCATCACTGCTGGGAAGCAGAATTATGGAGTCATGGAATGGTTTAGGACAGAAGGGACCATCTTGTTACAACACCCTGCCATGGGCAGGGACACCTTCCACTTTCCACTATCCCAGATTGCTCCAAACCCTGTCCAGCCTGGCCTTGGACACTTCCAGGGATCCAGGAGCAGCCACAGCTTCTGTGGGCACCCTGTGCCAGGGCCTCACCACCCTCTGAGCAAACAATTTCTTCCTAACTCTTCCCTCTGTCAGTTTGAAGCCTCTCCTCTCATCCTATCACTCCATGCCCTTGCCAAAATCCCCTCTCCCTCTTTTTTTATAAGCTCCCATTAATTACTGGAAGATCACAATGAAGTCTCCCTTTCCAAACTGTTTTTTCAGCCTGTTTTCCTAGGAGAGGTGCTCCAACCCTCAGATTATTTTTGTGGCCTCTTCTGTGCTGATTTCCCAGGACCTCTCCTTTTTCCTTTGGAAGAGGCTGGATGTGGCCCCAAAACACTCTCCCCCAGGTGGTCTGTGTGGGTTTTGAGGACAGAGATGAACGATGGCTCTCACAGCACTGCAGCAAAGCTTGTTTTCCATGGTTCCCCCTGTACTTTCCCCCCAAAGCTCAGGGAATTGTGGATCCAGGTGCATTTGACAGTGTGAAGGCAGAGTAACAGTCTGGCAGCTGGGCCCTGTTGGGAAATCCTGTGCCTGCCTGGTGTTGGCTCCTGACGTCAGGGAGCTGCAAATCATGACCAGAGGTGATGCCTTCATTTCCAGGTGCTTCTGCTCTTTCAGCTATTTGCCTCCCAAAAATCACTCTTTATTGCTATGTGTGAAAACCTCCACCACTGTGTGAAATTGCTGTGGATCAGATGGGAGCAGATCCTTTCAATAGGATATTTCAGTAGGATATTTCACTGCTCTCTGCTTGCTGGGAAACATTCATTTCTGCCTGTGCTGACCTGCAGAAATCACAGCTTTCACGACCTCCAGAAGCAGAGCTTAGGCCCTGTAATCAAAGATGCAGCCCATTGGATGTTTAGGTTTGAAGGGCATTAATTTGGGGTCCCCTGTACCCTTAGAGTGGGCATTTTTGTCTGAGCAGTTTTCACATTATAGCTGGATGGACTTTTCTCCAAGATATTGCTTGTCTGTGCCCTCTTCTTCCCTCCAAGTATTCCAAAAAAGAACTTTTTCTGTGAGAGGATGATGAGGCCCTGGCACAGGATGGCAGTGGAGCTGTGGCTGTCCCTGGATCCCTTGGAAGTGTCCAAGGCCAGGTTGGACAGGGCTTGGAGCAACCTGGGATAGTGGAAGGTGTCCCTGCCATGTCAATGTGTTGGAACAAGGTGACCTTTAAGGTCCCTTCCAACCCAACCCATTTTAGGGTTTTAAGAGTTCTGCAGTGTCTGTTTTTTTTTTTTTCTCTTCCATTTGTTGGAAATCTTAGAGTGGGATTATGCAGGTTCTGATTTCTGTGATTTATCCACATAAATACATATAGATCCCAATCCTTGACCCCCATCAATGCACCCATCAGGGTTTTATGTTTCCTCTCTGGTTTGCAGTAGAACTATAAAATATCCTAAGCTGGAAGGGACTCACTAAGACCATTAAGTCCAATTCCTGTCCCTACACAGGACACCCCAAGCAGTGATAGCACCATGGCTGGGCTTTTCACTGACATGGAAACCAATGGGAGGGAGGTCAGTGTTTCAGTGTTTGCTGAGGATGGAATTACAGAAACACAGAATGGTTTGAGTTGGAAGGACCTGAAAAATCATCCCATTCCACCCCCCATCCGTGGTAAGGGGCACCTTCCATAGAGCAGGTTGCTCCAAGCCCTGTCCAACCTGGCCTTGAACACCTCCAGGGATGGGGAGTCCACACCATCTCTGGGCATCTCTGAGGGCTCCTCCATCACTCCTCACTCCTGAGCTGGGCAAAGTGTCATCTGCAGTCTCCCAGGATATTTCAGCCTCCATTGCATACGTGCCCTGTGGTGCTTTGCTGACATTCCAGGCTGGAATTTGCTGCTGGGGCCATCTCCTGAGCCACGGATTTCCCCATGCACGGTGACACACTGCAGCACACTAATCACCCCCGGCCCCTTCCGTGATCTGCCCAGCTCCTCACAGGGATTGCCATCCCCACTTAGACCACCAGCTCATCAAACCCTCCTTCCTGCCTCTGGCAATGGCCAAAACTGGAGATTGTCTCCGTCTCACTCCGAAGTGAGTGCACCGTTCTGGGTGTGCGGGTGGAAAAGCTCTCCCCCGGCTGCTGCTGGAGATCCACTTATGCGCTGGAGCATGAGATTTGATTACCTTTATTACAGGATCTTGGCATGCAGAGCTGCAAATGTTCGTGGTCATGCAATTATCCAGTCACAGCAGTTGACTCCGTGACCTTCTTTAGCAGTGGAGTCCATAAATTGGCTTTGCACTCTGGAGGGGCCTCTGAATTCCTGCTCCTCCGCTGAACTTCATCTTCACCCAGTGACATCCAGTAACTTGTATTATACAGGGCAGGGAAAAATGGAAAGGGAGTTTTGGGCCTGTGGTTTCCTTCTCTTTTTTTCATTTGGATATCCTCAAAGTCTTCTGTTGTCTTTACAAAACATTTTGAGATTTTTGACTGTTTTCTTTCCTGAATCAAGATAAACGTGTGCAGTTCCTCGGGGTGTTCTGGCACTTGCAGCACAGGTGAAGATCGCCCATGAAATGTCCAAGACATCCTTTGGCTTCTCTGGGCAGAGATCTCAGGTATGTTTAGGAAAATACACAAATAATCGTGGAAACCCACAATGGTTTGGGCTGGAAGGAACATAAATGATCATCTGGTTCCAATCCCCTGCCATGGGCAGGGGCACCTTCCACTATCCCAGGTTGCTCCAAAATTGATCCAACCTGGCCTTGGACACTTCCAGGGATCCAGGGGCAGCCACAGCTTCTCTGGGCGCCCTGTACCAGGGCCTCCCCACACTCACAGGGAAGAATTCCTTCCCAATATCCCATCTAAAACTGCCCTCTGGCAGTGGGAAGCCATTCCCTGTGTCCTGTCCCTCCATCCCTTGTCCAAAGTCTCTTTCCAGCTCTTCTGGAGCCCCTTTAGGCCCTGGAAGAGGCTCTGTGGTCTTCCTGGATCCTTCTTTTCTCCAGGTGAACACTTCCAGCTCTCCCAGCCTGGCTCCAGAGCAGAAGGGCTCCAGCCCTTGGAACATCTCTGTGGCCTCCTCTGGTCTCTCTCCATCAGCTCCATGTCCTCCTGCTGTTGGAGCCCAGGGCTGGAGGCAGCTCTGCAGGTGGGGTCTCACCTGAGCAGGGCAGAATCTCCCCGTCCTCTGCTGCCCCTGCTGGGGGAACAGCCCAGGACATGATCATGGCTATGTCATGTCCTGGTCTTATCCACCAGCTCTCCCAAATCTTTCTCCCCAGGAGAAGTTTCATTCTCCTCCCAGCTTCTTCTTGTGCCTGGGATTGCCCAGACCAAAGTGTAGGACCTTGCATTTGGCCTTGTTGAACTTGATGTTCACATGGACCCACCTCTCCAGCCTGTTCTGGTCTCTCTGGATGGCAAAAGGCAAGGAAGGTCATTTCAGGGGCTGATGCCATCTGACACCCAGCAGAAGAGGGCCGATGATGAGTTCACCCCTTTAAATTTCAGAGGAAATTGAAAGACAAATAGAAACTCAGGGATTCCAAGTACGATTTGGCCAGAGTTCACGTTTCTCTGTGAAAACACACCAGGTATCACAAGAAACAGGGGAAACAGCTCTTCAGGGAGAAAAAAAAAATAAATTTTACTTTTAGGAAAAAACAGTGCCACAAAATAACATTTAGCATCTCTTCCAGCACATGCTGCTGCAGCCTTGAGTGCAAGGAGCCGTAAAAGTGACTAAAGCAAGAGTCTCCGGCGCGGATTGCTCAAGTGAAAGGAAGCTGGGATGAAATGCCAGCCAGCCCCGTCGGTCCCTCACCCAGCACTGCTCAGAAATGCCTGATGCTTTCTGACTGGATAGCCAGGCCTGGAGTAATTACTCAGTTCCAGCATTTTCACTTTTAAAGTGAAAAAGAGGCTTCTTATCTTTGCATGAGTTACGATTTTGCCTCGTATTTTCTGAGCTGACACCACCGGTGAAGGTCTTTGCTTCTGGTTTGCCCCACTCCTGGTCCTTGTGGCCCTACTGGAATTAAAATCCCTGGGGCTATGGCTGCAACTGGGAATGAAGGTATTTGGGGCACAGATAGTCACCCCTACTGCTGAACTGCTTGTTTCAGCTCTGGTGGAACATTGGCTGGAATAACCTGGGAAACTCAGGAGTTAACACAAGGGACCATTCCCAATGGGCCATCTGGAGGGATCATCCTGTTTTTGAAGACTGAGGAAGTTTAATAGCAGATCCAGCCCAACTGGACACTCTGTCTTGGCTTTGGGGCATGCATGAGACCATGTTTAAACTGTAAATCTCTTAAGAGATGTATAAATCTCTGGAGAGAATCTGGGTGCTCTGAGTTCTACACGTAATTATGACTGGGGTCATTCATCACATTTAGGGACTGAAGGCCTGAATCCACTCTCCAGGGGAATAGCAGGAGCTGTGTGTCTGACTGCTGGGTGATCCAAGTGCAGCTCAAGGCCAAAATGCTAAAGGAGCCTTTCCAAGGATTCTGGAAGGGCCATTTGGCCACAGGTTGGGCTGAAAGTTGCCCCAAGACCTGTAGGCTGTGACTCTTCCCTTCCAGTGACATCCAGACCAGGTGGTGTCCCTGGATTATCTCTAAATTCTCTTGGTCATACAGACTCTGCACCAATTGCCTTTATTCCCTGGCATCATTCCTCCATCCATTTTTCCCCTCTTCAAGCCACAGCTCCAGCACCTCACCAGCCCTTTCCTGTGTCATCAAATCCTGGGATCCTCATGAGCCCACCACATGACCTTGGTCAATGTAACCATTCCCTTCCTGGTCTCTGCTCATGTTTTGCTCCTGGAACTCCCCCTGCCCACATCCCTCTCCCCTTTGTGGCCATCCCCCTTCCCTTCCCTTCCCTTCCCTTCCTTTCCCTTCCCTTCTCTCTCCCAGCCCTCACAGCACCATGGATGCTGGGAGCTGAAGGATTGGCCTCCAAACCCTTGGGACTCCCAACACCAGGGGGGACACCCCCCGTTCCAGCTGAAAAGCAGAACAGTTTTTGGGGCAACAACATCACTTTGCCTCTTTTTCAGCTCTCCATGCAGCCCACTAGTCCTTCCCTCCTACCAGACCACTTCTTCCCGAGGAGGAGAATCACAGTCACCAACCTCCATGACACTCTAAAACCTGGCCCTGCTAAGCCATTCCCTATTTCTCCATCCCAGCCTCCTCCCCCATACTCTTTCCTTCTTTAATATCCAAGGAGCCATGGCTTAGGAGCCCCAGCTTAGCATCACCTCCTCTAATAGCATAAGCCCTGGATGAATCCCCTTGATTTTAGGGCACAGGGTGTTACTGGAATTCCTTGCCTTGTTCCAAGTGCTTGGGTCTTTTCTGGTATTTCTCTGCTGGGTATTCAGAGCATGGGAAGATGGGTTGTTATTGGGATTTTAGAGTCAGCATTTGTTTTTAGGAAAGAAAATGGGTGCAGCAGAGGGGTCTATATCGTACATCCTCAGGAGGCAAAAACTGTGTGACAAATTAAATTCATTATGATAAAAAGTTCCCTTAAAAAAAAAAATCACAATTCTTACTGTTTGGAGCAAATATTCCCAGTACTGGTCAGCTTGATCCTCCTCCTATGGCTGCCAAAAATAAAAACAGCTGTAGGACAGTCAGTTATTTGTATTTGATGCTTTTTTTGGGTCTAGGTTAAAGGTCACAGCTTGGCCAGAGATGGCAGGGAGAACAAACAATGGAGATGTAGAGCTTACAGGCATGTGGGGGTGGAAAATCCTGGAAGCACTGGATATGTTGGCTCTGGTTTTATTTGGGTTTTGTCAGGCTAATTAGAAAGTGCTGCACACTCATGCATTGGCAGATCCTAAACGTTGTGGCGTTGGCTGTCTGGGCAAACACATGTAGGATTGGTCAGTCTTGGGATATCCTGGGGAGATGGAATGGGGTGGAAAAGGGAGGCAGGATTGGGGATTTCCTTTGGCTGTGCAACACAGGCCATTTCCCTTTGTCCACCACGAGGTAAAGGAGAAAAGGAAAGGAGATGAGCAGACTGGAGACACAAAAGGGAAGGGAAACAGATAAAGCATCCATAAGGAACGCTCTGGAGTGGGGGCATAGCAGTGGTCCCAGCAGGAAGCCATTTATTCTCGGGATACTCACAAAGGGGCTTTGCCCAAGACATGTTTAAGCAGCTTATGGCCCCATTAGACAAATGTTTAATCTGCAGGAAAGTGGGCCACCAAGCAGGCAGGTGCTGGGATGCTTTTTGAGCCATGGAGCAGCTGGGTCTGGGAGAAAGGGCAGTGGAGGGGACCTTGGGGACATGAGGAGTGCAGGGTTTGCACCTCAGGGCTTGGCAGGGCAGGTGTGGCCACTGCAAACAACAAAAGGTTTCCTGTGGAAAGGTGAAAGGAGCCCCTGAAATCACCGGAGTGCAGCACGGATGGGCAAGAAGACCCCAAAAAAGGCTGTCCCAAGCCTAGTGGCACCTCTCCCACCCGTGTGTCACCTGCAGGACCAGGTGGAAGGTGGAATAAAACCCTCCAGATGTGCAGCCCCGGCCTCACAGAGGCAGCCCCGCCGAAAGGCACAGAAAGCCAGACAGAAAATCAGCTCATTGCCCAGACCTGATCCCAGTCTGCCCTAAATAAAGCCGTGGATCGGCCTGCGGGGGGCACGAGCAGAGCGGGAATAAATAACTCCAGCCTGCGCTTCTCCGAGTCTGGAGCCTCCCTCGGGTGCGGGATGAGCGGCATTTCCCAGGCAGGTGCCGTCGTTTTGCAGTTTTCCAAGAGATGGCAGCCTTCCCTAAATCTTCTCCAGGGCTCTCTCTGACCGCCAGGAACGAGTTTCATTCACCTTGAGCCCTGACAAGGCGGCGGGCGCAGCCCTTGGGACGAGCGGCTCTCAAGCTGCTAAAATCCGCTTTTTCCAGCCCTGCTGCCGGGATTTCCCTGGTCCCTGCCTGGAGCAGCGATGGTGAGAAAGGGATCTTGGTTTTGTTTTGGTTGTACATCACCCGAAGTTGCTTTTTTTGCTGGTTGTTCCTGTGGTGTTCCTCACCATCCATTGGCGCCTGGAGGAGCTTTTGTGGGAGGGGGAGTTTCGGTTGGGAATTCCAGAAGGAGGTTTAGGAGCCAGTAATGCACTGGCCTGGATTCTCAGCTCCCTGTGATCTCTTTTCCCAAATTGTTCTTCCCTGCAGAAGGACACAGTGAGTTGATGGGATGAGCTCAACCTCCCAGTGCCTTTGCTGTGTGGCTTTGTGGTCACCCAGCCACAAAATTCCAGTGTGTCCCCTCAAGAAATCACAGAGTCACAGAGTGATTGAGTAGGAAAAGACCTTAAAAACCTTCTCAGGGACATCTCCCACTATCCCAGGTTGCTCCAAGCCCCGTCCAACCTGACCTTGGACACTTCCAGGGATCCAGGGGCAGCCACAGCTTCTCTGGGCACCCTGTGCCAGGGTCTCACCATCACAAGATTCCCACCTTCCTCCCCAGAGATTTTGCTCTGCCTCAGTGTTCATTGCAGGAGCTCATCAGGATTGGAAATGATGGCCCCTTTATGCATCTCTGTTCTCCAGACCTCGGAAGTGGAAGATGGGAACACAAATATAAACCCCATTCTTTTCCAAGCTTCCCTTTTGTCAGTTTGCCCTTCTCTCCACATTGTATTTGCAGCCTTTGGAAAATTACAGATCCCAAACTACAAATACAAACCAACACTGTTCCCCACCACTCCCTGAGCCCACCAGTCCTAGAGAAAGAAGTCACACAGCCTGTTCCTGGCTCTGTTCCCGTGGCCTTGGACACCCTGGAGGTGTCTATTCCAGCCCATTAAACAGTGCCAGGGCCTGTTTGCTGGGCCTGAGGCCAGCTGGCATTACCTGGCCATGTCCAGACTATCACTGGTGTGTGAGCAACCCCCATCCCTGCACCATCCCTGTTCCTTACTGGAGAACACCTTTGCTCTTGTCCCCACCTGGCACTTGGACTGACCAAGTCAGACCTTCAGCAGACTCTCTTCATCCCTATTGATCCCAACCTCCCTAAAAGATGAAATTGTCACTATCCACAGTGTATTCTCTGTTTTTCTCAGATAAAAATGTGATGATCCATTTTTTAATTTGAGTTTTTAAATCCTTTCCCTTTGCTGTGCATTAAAACTGAGCAAAGTATGATTTCCTTCCTCTCAAAGACAGACAGGGGAGCTCTTTCTTCTGGGCTTAGGATAACATGGAGATGCCATTGGGGGTGCAACTGGAGTCCACAGGTGAGGACATTGATGGGAATAGAAGGAAAAATTTGCCTTTAAAATCTAGAAGGCAATTCCCTGAGCCAGGGTGAGCTTTTCTCCAGGAAACTCACCCAGTCTCCTCCAAGAGCAAGATGTAGTGGCAGCACAGTCCCTGCAGCAGGGACTTCCAGCTGCTCCTCCTGGAGACATGAGCAGGAAAGTCACAATGACAAATGGGAACTGGGATCAGCAAGGCGTGAAGCTGATTTGGGGTTTTTCTGTGCTTTGTTTTCCAAGGAAATGGTGAGCAAAGAAGAGCCCTGGATCATGCAATCACAGAATTTTATGGGTTGGAAGGGATCTTAAGGATCATCAGGTTCTAATCCCCTGCTATGAGCAGGGACAACTTCCACTATCCCAGGTTGCTCCAAGCCCCATCCAACCTGGCCTTGGACACTTGCAGGGATCCAGGGGCAGCCACAGCTTCTCTGGGAAACCTGTGCTAGTGCAGCTCTGCTCCCACCAATGGGTCAGGTTTTTCTCCTTCACGTGAACCCAGTGATGCCCAGGGATGCTGCCTCAGCTGAGGAGCAGCTGGAGGGCACATTCCCCCTGCTGTGTCCTTGGGAAGAGTGTCCAGCAGGAATGCCATGGGCTGTTCACCCCATTGGGCCAACTCCAAAACAGGGCTCAATGACACATAAAGGGACAAAACTAAAATCCTTCTGGGGATCAAAATTTAATTATCGGTGGTAGTTTTCAGATTCACAAGCCACAGTGCAGTTTTTAGGCTGCACTAGCCCTGGCTGGATCCAGTCTGTTATCTGAGATTGTGCCTCTCCCCTCCTGCTTCACCCTCCAGCAGCTCAATCCTGAGGATTCTGTGCCTTCCAAGTGTTCCGGCATCACCACATGGAGCTGCTGACACAGCCATGGTCATTTCCAAATTATTGGCAGTTCAGGGGGTGAGGATTGGAGCCCCTCTGCTCTGGAGCCAGGCTGGGAGAGCTGGGGGTGCTCACCTGGAGAAGAGAAGGATCCAGGGAAACCTCAGAGCCCCTTCCAGAGCCTAAAAGGGCTCCAGGAGAGCTGGAGAGGGACTTGGGACAAGGGATGGAGGGACAGGACAAGGGGGAATGAGTTCAGTATTTGCATTTGACCACATCATCTCCATGAACAAGGACCTCTCTGGCAAGACTGACCAGATTCTTCCTGGTCCTCTGGACCAAACTCTTTAGAAGACAAGGAACCACACAGCACATTTCAGGGTATTTTTTTAATTGAAAGGAGCAAAATCTATTTCCATCAAGGAAAAAAAGGAAAAACCAAAGAAAGAAGAAAACAAAGAAGAAACAAAATTTCTTCCAAACAAGAAGAAAACACTTCAAACATCACTTTCCATCCTCCTCTCTATTTCCTTTTCCTGTGTGTCAAGCAGCAGTGCATCCTCCCACAGTCCTCAGTGTGGTCCTCCCTCTCTCCTTTGCCACAGGTCCTGGAGCAGTGCCCTCTGCAACTCCTTTTTGGCTGGCTCTTGGCTGTGGAAGAAGGAAAGATCTGCATCTACACTGACTAATTCCTCATGGTCACCAGCGTGGTCCGATGACCATGACGGGACCCAGTTCCCATGGAAACCCAGAGATGCTGGATGTCTTAATTTAGGATGGGGTGATTGTGGAGCTGAACTCCACTCCAAAAGTCTTCTCCATGCAAGACCCACCCACACCCACTTTTCTGGAAAACTTTATTTCATACAGTCCCAGAGTGGTTTAGCTTGGAAAGGACCTTGATCCAGGATAAATATTAAAGAAAGGACAATTCCATTTTTAAGAGTACTAAAGTACTCTTTGAAGTACTGAATCCAACAGCCTCCCTGTTACTTATGATCTGCACACACAGAAGGATAAAGAGTGTAAAACACCAGCAGAAAAGCATAAAAAAACAGTCTGAGAGAATTATTTGGGTTGGAAATATGTCACCTATTACATGTCACCTATTTCCAACCCCCTGCCATGGACAGGAACACCTCCCACCATCCCAGGTTGCTCCAAGCCCCATCCAACCCGGCCTTGGACACTTCCTGGAACACTCCCACTTTAATTCCTTTATGGTTCAGTCTTACCTCTCACTCTGCTCCACACAATTTTTCCCCCTTACCTGGGGTGGCCATCAAGGCCATGAGGAAAACAGCAAAGACAACGTAGATGACCCTCATGGCTGGATTCCCACCAGGATCACAGCAGCTCTGGGGTTCAGCCTTGCAGGGAGACCTTGCTAAGGAAAAGGCTGGAGACCCTGATATTTATAGACATTTCCTGATGGAAAGGACAGAGTTAAGAGGAGCGTGACTTTGCTGCTGTCCAAGGACACATTGTTTGCAGCTTAATGGGACCTTGTGTCACTCCAACCCAGTGGCCATCTGGCAATGACACCTCCACTCTGTGCCCATGTGGCTCTTTGAAGGGCTCTCATGTGCCCTGTGCCTGTGTCCCTCCCATGAGAGCTGGGCTCCTCTCACTCTGCCTGCCAAAACTTTCACCACAGACAACTGTGACTGTTCCCCTGTTAAGGAGACTTGGTGCTGGCTTATAGGAATGGTTGAGGTGATCAGTGTTAAAGCAATGAGTTTGCAAGCCCTTTTTCTCCCTTTCCAAAGCAGAGGCCTGAGAGGACTGGTCAATCCTACCCTGGGCATTCCCAGCTGCTTGTCAAGACCCAGACCCTCTACCAGAGTCTATGGCAATGGATGTGCAAGTTGTTATCAAGTGGAAATGTCTTTTCTATCAAAAGAACTCTCTGGCTGCCTGAAGGTAAATTTTACGTATTAACATTCTGTTACACATAACATCATTACAATTTTACACATTAACATTTTAAATTAACATTCTGTTAATTTATAAATTAACAGAACACAGCAAAATGCAGAGGGCGGAGATGGCCAGAGTGGCTCAGGCCTCTACTGCCCTCCCAAAGTGTCCTTCACCACAAACTGGGAAGAGTCACAGAATGGTTTGGGTTGGGAGAGACATTAAAGCTCATTTATTTCCAAGCTCCTGCCATAGGACAGGGACAGGACAAGGCAGGGACACTTTTCACTAGAGCAGGTTACTGGCAGGAGAAACAGAAATCCTGGCATTGACATTTGTATCAGATTGTGATTGATGTGTTCCTTCCCACATTTCCCACAAAAAAAAAAAAATCCTTCAGCACCTCCAGTCCAAGAAGAGGCTGAACCCAAGCAGAGCCACTGCAGGTTGTGTTCCTGGCAAGGAATGGATGTTTGAGCCTGAACAATGTTGGCACTGCACGATGCTGTTCCCTCTGGAGTGGCCTGACAGCAGGCTGGGGCTGCCTGCCCTGGGGAGCAAACACTGGAAAAGCTCTTGCTCCAAGTGTGTCCACGTGAAGGGACTGGGAACAAGGGATTCCCTTCCATGTCCACCTGGATATCACAGCTCTAAGATGCTGAACAGATCCCAAGCCCTGTGGGTTTGCAGTTTTTTTCTCTCTCTCTGCACTGAACGCATTCATAGCATTGCAAGATAAAAGCAGAAGTAGAGAAGACAAACAGAGGATTGAACTGCCCCAAGTTTTCCCAATGCAACCCTCAAGCTGTCCCTCCTCTAGATGGGAAATGATCTCTCTAGGTCTTCTGGTCCCTGAAGCAAAATTGCAATTTGCTTCAGGATGGAAGTGCCACTGGGGTAGGCTGAGCCCATCAGCGACAGTGGCAGCACCTCTGGGATAACAGAGGTAAGAAAAGATGGGGGAAAAAATGCAAAACAGCACCTGGAGAGAAGAGTGAGAATATGTGAGAACAGCCCTGCTCCAAGGGCAGTGCAGAAGGAGAAGCAGGAGCTGCTCCACACACCAAAGCTGAGATTCCCAGCCCAGGGGGCAGCCCAGGGAGAGGCAGCTGTGCCCCTACAGCCCATGGGGGCCCAGGGGGGTGCAGAAATCCACCTGCAGCCCCTGGAGACCCCACACTGGAGCAGGGGGAGGCCTGAAAGATGCTGTGAACCCATGGGAAACCCACCCCGGAGCAGGGTCCTGGCAGAATTTCTGACTCCATGAGGGACACATGTGGAGCAGCCTATTCCTGAAGGATTGATACCATGGAAAGGATCAACACTGGAGCAGGGGAAATGTGTGATGTGTTCAACCCCTGAGGAGCAGCAGAAAAAACTAACCATAGCCTCCATTCCCCTCCTGAAGGGAGGAGTGACACCCAGAATGGGAAGAAGTAGCAGACAGGGAGGGCAGAATTTTAAGATTTTTTTTTTCTTCCTCATTTCCCTTCCCCTAACTTTGATTTTCAATAAATTATATTCATTTTCTTAAGTGGATTCTGTTTTTTCCATGGTGGCAATTGCTGAGGGATCTCCCCCTGTCCGTTGCATGGGATCTGTGAGGGCCTTGAGGCTTCTCTGTTTCCCACTTGCTAAAATTTTCATGAGAAGTGGGATGTCTTGTGCTTGGGAGGAGACATTGCTGAGCCACAGACATTTTTAAAGACATCTGCAGATAACCTGTGACCTGAAAAGCAGCAAGGAGCTAAAAGAGTCTCTCCTGTCTCCAGAGGCCTGTGTTAAGGGCCATGGAGAAGAGGAAAAATAGCACCTTATTCCCAAATCCCGACCCTGTCAGACCACTGGCAGTCCTGCAGCTCATTGTCAGTGGATGTCCAGGCTTTTTTTGGTGCTGCTGAGCCTTTGGGCTGGGCTTGGGGAACCTGTTTTAATGCAGGGACCGTGGAGACAACCAGTAAACACACCACACAGGCCAGAGTTACATCTTCTTTTTTTTCTTTGTTTTATTTTTTCAGAGGAGGAGATGGCAATGGGGTCAGACAGCTGGGAATCTTCTCCCAAAGCCATTGTGGTGCCTCCTCTTCCCCAGGTGATCCCTTTTCAGCTCCTATTTCCCCTTCCAGGGGGCTGGTGGGATGCAGCAGGAGTACTTGCAGTCACCAGACGTGTATCTCATGTCCATCACTCGACACTTTGGGGAGCAGTACCCCACAGGAGCACAGATCTTCCTGAACTTCCCATAGCCTGGAAGAGGGGAGGGAGACTGGTTGTTCCTCATTTCTGTTCCCCATTTCCCCATTTTTGTTCCCCATTTCTCTATTTCTTTTCCCTATTTTTCCATTTCCCAGTTTCCCTATTTCTGTTCCCCATTTCCCCACCTCTGTTCCCCATTTCCCCATCTCTGTTCCCCATTTCCCCATCTCTGTTCCCCATTTCTGTTNAATTTCCCAATTTCCTGATTCCTCCATCTCTGTTCCCCATTTCTTTTCCCCATTTCCTCTGTTGCCCTGTTCCCCATCTCTGTTCCCCATTTCCCCATTTCCCCATTTCTGTTCCCCTTTTCCCCATTTCCCCATTTCCATGCCCTCCCATCCCCTCCCAGCCTCAGTGGGCAGCAGGATCAGACCCTGTCCATAGGAATTCCTGCTCCATTCCCTCCCATGTCCAACACTCCTTCCCAAGCCCAGCCTCAAAACTAGAAGGGACCTGGAAGGTCACAAGTCTGAACAGCTCCTTGTGCACCTCACTCCCCTCATCTTTGGAAAAGATGCTCCCACAGGAAGCAAATCCATTTCTCTCCTGAGAGATGCCCCAAAGCAAAGTTTCTAAAGATGTTCCCCTGTGCCCATTGGTGTTTCCTTCTCTTGGAACTCTCCTGAAAGGATCAGTGTTCTCAGAGCAAAGCAGCAAAAGCCACATCAAGGATGCTCAAAAAGTCTTAAAATTGGTCCCACAGCAGCCTGGCACCAAAATATTCACCATGAAAAGGTTAAAAGGGAAAGACTTGCCCCAGGTGGGTGAGAATTGATATCTGAGGGGGGTTTCTAATACCCCACTGGGAGATCTCAGCTCAAAACCCCCTCTTGATTCCTGGAGAGGGACCAGAGATCTTTAATGCCTGAGAAACAGGGAACAGCAGCAACACTTGTGTCACATCTATAAACCAAACATAGAATCGTGGAATGGTTTGGGTTGGAAGAGACCTTAAAGATCACTTTGTTCCCCCCCCCTGCCATGGGCAGGGACATCTTCCACTATCCCAGGCTGCTCCAAGTCCCATCCAGCCTGGCCTTGGACACTTCCAGGGATCCAGGGGCAGCCACAACTTCTCTGGGAAACCTGTGCCAGGGCCTCCCCACCCTCACAAGGAACAAATTCTTCCTCATATCCAAACTAAACCTACCCTTTTTCAGCCTAAGCCATTAAACACACCCAGGACTGAGCTTCGACAGAGACACTGAGCTGCCTGAAAAGCCTCCCCCCCATCCCAGCACTATGAAATTCTCCAAACCCCTGGGAGAAGTGGCCCCATCCAGACCCTTGTTTGGAATTGGAATTGCCTATCCTGGGCTCACTCCTAAACTGGACACTGACATTTTAACCTCAGTTATTTCTACACAAATCTCCCCAAGGTAGTTCTCATTTTATTGTCCCTTGAAAGAAGCCATTGAAGTACCTGCCCAAGTTATAGAAGCCACCTCAGAAGGTAGGAACTGAGCTAAAGTTATTTTAAAAGAATCCCAACTAATATAAAAGCTCATCCCACCCCATTTCCCATCTTACCTGGAGTGGCCAAGGAGAAGAGGAGGAAAAGAGCGAAGACAAGGTAGAGGAACCTCATGGCTGGAGTGGAGCTGGGATCTCAGCGAGGCTGGAGAGAGGAGAGCTGGACGCCTCGGAGGGAGGAGGTGATGTACAGGCAGGCTGGAGCTGCTGGGTTTTATAGAGAATTTCCTTGTGGAGCAGAGGATGCTGGGGACACATGGGAATTCATCCAAGTCAATTCATCCGAGTTCGGGGCTGGGCGTGCAGTGATGGCACAAGAATTCCCCACTTGTGCTGGCAGGCAACTCCAGATGCTGTTGGGCAACATCAGATAGGATCCCAGCACTGATGGGAACACAAAGGAATAGGGGATGTCACTGCCTGGGTCCTCAGGACGGGGCTGTGGGTCAGAGGGACCTGATGGAGATCTGCGGGTGCAGCCAGGAGGGGAGAACAAGATCAGTATCACAGAATCCCAGGCCTTTCCCAACCTCTGGCAGGGGATGCAGAGGGATGCAACAGGGCCACCATGCACTGATAACTCTCCCTGCATTGTCCAGGCTGATCACCATGTGGGACTGATGGCCTGGAAAGGATCCCTGCTTCCACCTCTGAATCAGGTCTGCAAAACCTCCCTGGTAAATTCAGTGAACTTTCAGCCTTTGCTTGTCCCCTCTGATGGGTGGGAGCTCTGGGGCTGGCAGCTCCAGGGAGCCTGGAGGAGACACTTTGATCATCCCCTCATCCCCACAGACCCTCCAGACTGTCCTGGGCTTTCCAACAAGAGCAGAGCTCTGCGAGGGAACTTTTCCAGCCCTGGCTCGCTGGGCTGTTTAATAACTTTGATAAACAGCCAAGAAGAGAAAGAGGCTGAAGGGACAAGAAGCTGCTTCAGAATTACTCAATATCATCAAACCTGAGTCCTCAGAGTGCAGTAGATGAATCTTACAACACGACAGGGAAACAAAATGACAAATGCTGGATCGGTGAGAATTTGGAAAAATTATAATCTCTGTAAAAATGGGGGGTCTGAATTACCTAAAGCCAGTTAGGAAGGAGGTTTGGGCATCCTCATCACCCTATGGGATGTTCACTGCCCATCTCCCCATTTCTGATGGCCTTTGGTAGGGAAAGAAGAGGTTAAAGGAAGGTGGCAAAGCTGGGAACTTGTTTTTGCAAAATTAAATATACTGGGACTTGTCAGCTCAGGGTAGAAACTTAATTAAGGTGTATCACAAGCTGCAAACATTTTAGAGGCCTAAGCAGGACAGAACTATATTTCTGCAATTTTCCTAAGAAATACGTTCGATATGAAAGCAAACCATGTATTTATCATAAAAGTATAAAAAAAACCAAAAAACCCCTCCTCTTTCACACTGAGGGTAGCTGAAATGTGGATTTTGAACAAGAAATGCAAGAAGTTAAAATTCACTGAAAGGACAGATGTATTGAAAAAGCAATTTATAACTTAATGTAGCAGGTGCAAATTTAAAAATTAGGTGCAAAACCTCCTTGGGGAATTTGCCAAAGTTCAGGTCACTGAATTCACATCCTGGCCACCAATAAATCCCCTTTCCTGGATTTGAGGGCTGCCATGTTTTCCATGTCTTCTCTTTCCTGGTCATAACCATTCCACTTGAATTTTTTTTTTTCTTGGTAGGTCACATTTGAATCACAGAATCATTTAGGTGGGAAAAGCCCTCTAAGATCGAGTCCAAGCATTCCCCCAGCACTGCCAAGGTCACCACTGATCCATGTCCCCAAGTGTCACATCCACATGGCTTTTAAATCACTCCAGGCATGGGGACCCCACCACTGCCCTGGGCAGCCAATTCCAATGGCTGACCACACTTTGGGAGAATAAATTTTTCCTAATATTCAATCTAAACCTCCCTGGTGGAGCTTGAGGCTGTGTCCCCTTGTCCTGTCTCTGTTCCCTGGGAGCAGAGCCCAACACCTCCTGGCTGTCCCCTCCTGTCAGGGAGTTGTGCAGAGCCACAAGGTCCCCCCTGAGCCTCCTTTTCTCCAGGCTGAGCCCCTTTCCCAGCTCCCTCAGCTGCTCCTGGTGTTCCAGACCCTTCCCCAGCTCTGTTCCCTTCCCTAGACATGCTCCATCCCCCCCAACGTCCCTTCTTGTCCCAGAGCTGTCCCCAGGGCCAGAGGTGTCCCAGCAGTGCCAGCACAGGGGACAGGCACTGCCCTGGTCCAGCTAATTTATTAAAAAAATATGAATATCGATCTAATACCAAGACAGACAAAAACTCTCTCACAGTTTAAAGTTAGAAAGTGTGTGTTTATTGCTCGGCAGCATTGGGGAATGGCTCCCAAATACACACAGCAATTTACAGACAACCACAGGGTCCTTTTATTTACAAAAATGTTAAATACTCAAAACGCAAATGCATATTCATAGCCCCGGTGTATGGTAATTAGCCAAAAAACAATTAAGCATGGCTAGTTTGCCCTTTGAAATGGGTCTGTGGTCTTTTTCAAGGGGAGGGGGTTTAAAATGAGGAAGGAAAATGACTCTTCATCACTCTGACCTTTCTACCTTTTCAATACAAATATAACAAATGAGCTCTGATAGGAGTCCCATTTCCCCAGATTTGTGACTTTCAGTGGGTTTTGGAGTAGGGGAGTTTCTGTAATGGTCTTGTGTTCCTAAATCTATTCTAAATTTATCAGGTTCTCTGTTCTTCATTACAAACACAGCTAAACGAACATAAAGTTAACAAGCAATCAGTTACTTAAACCTGGGAAAGTCAACTCAAATCTGGTTTCCCTTAACTAACCACAAACTTTTAATTTTTAATAAACTTTAATTAATTCCAGCAAAGCTTATCTCTAACTAAAATCTCCTCTAAAATCCCTAATTCTTTAGAAGTCTGTGTCTCACTTCTTGGTGACCTTGAGCCATTTTCTGAGCCCCCCTGAACCCCTTCCCTGTTTTCCTGGATTGTGGAGCACTTGGCTGGATGGATGCATTTCCCAAGGGCCGTGCCTTGGGTACGTCCTGTGTTTTCCAGACTCAGCTTTTGTTTGCACATTGTTTGTAGGACAATTGGTGCTGCTTTCCCAACACCCTGACTCGGCTCTTTGGTGCCTGCCTGTGATCTGCTGCCACACAAATGATCAGAAACACAGCCAGAAACTCCTTGTTCTGTGTTATCCAGCTCATTATCCTTGTCTGTATAGATGAGGTAGCTTCCACTATTACTTAATCTATTTTTTTTTTCATTATGGTTTTAGCATGAGGAGATCCACTGGGTTTCTAATCCTGTCCCCTAATGCTTTGCAGTCCTTTCCAACCTCTTATTTGTGAATTTTTGAAGCATTCTTTCCAGATAACCATGAAAATTATTAGGCAGGATATCACTGGAATCACAAGAGGCTTCTGATCAGATGTGATGTGGCAATTCATTTCCTTAGCTTCATTTAGATATTTGCCCACATCCCTTTTAATCAGCATCATGATCCTTTTGGAAAGATTTCAGGAAAAATACCCCAAAAAAGGGCTTGGGCCAAATCAATGTGATGAAAGTCAGGCCAAGTGCAGGGTCCTGCCCATGGGCTGGGGCAGTGCCCAGGATCAATCCAGGCTGGGGATGAAGGGAGAAGGACCTGGGGGTGCTGGGGGTGAGAGATGGACATGACCCATCCCTGAACTCTCCATCCCTGGGCTGATCCCTCAGCTTGAGCATCCAGGGAAGGGAACAGAGCTGGGGAAGGGTCTGGAGCACAAGGAGCAGCTGAGGGAGCTGGGAAAGGGGCTCAGCCTGGAGAAAAGGAGGCTCAGGAGGGACTTTGTGGCTCTGCACAACTCCCTGACAGGAGGGGACAGCCGGGGGGGTGGTCAGGCTCTGCTCTCAGGGAACAGGGACAGGACAAGGAGAAACAGTCTCAAGCTCCACCAGGGAGGTTTAGATTGAATATTAGGNTCCCCCCTGAGCCTCCTTTTCTCCAGGCTGAGCCCCTTTCCCAGCTCCCTCAGCTGCTCCTGGTGTTCCAGACCCTTCCCCAGCTCTGTTCCCTTCCCTAGACATGCTCCATCCCCCCCAACGTCCCTTCTTGTCCCAGAGCTGTCCCCAGGGCCAGAGGTGTCCCAGCAGTGCCAGCACAGGGGACAGGCACTGCCCTGGTCCAGCTAATTTATTAAAAAAATATGAATATCGATCTAATACCAAGACAGACAAAAACTCTCTCACAGTTTAAAGTTAGAAAGTGTGTGTTTATTGCTCGGCAGCATTGGGGAATGGCTCCCAAATACACACAGCAATTTACAGACAACCACAGGGTCCTTTTATTTACAAAAATGTTAAATACTCAAAACGCAAATGCATATTCATAGCCCCGGTGTATGGTAATTAGCCAAAAAACAATTAAGCATGGCTAGTTTGCCCTTTGAAATGGGTCTGTGGTCTTTTTCAAGGGGAGGGGGTTTAAAATGAGGAAGGAAAATGACTCTTCATCACTCTGACCTTTCTACCTTTTCAATACAAATATAACAAATGAGCTCTGATAGGAGTCCCATTTCCCCAGATTTGTGACTTTCAGTGGGTTTTGGAGTAGGGGAGTTTCTGTAATGGTCTTGTGTTCCTAAATCTATTCTAAATTTATCAGGTTCTCTGTTCTTCATTACAAACACAGCTAAACGAACATAAAGTTAACAAGCAATCAGTTACTTAAACCTGGGAAAGTCAACTCAAATCTGGTTTCCCTTAACTAACCACAAACTTTTAATTTTTAATAAACTTTAATTAATTCCAGCAAAGCTTATCTCTAACTAAAATCTCCTCTAAAATCCCTAATTCTTTAGAAGTCTGTGTCTCACTTCTTGGTGACCTTGAGCCATTTTCTGAGCCCCCCTGAACCCCTTCCCTGTTTTCCTGGATTGTGGAGCACTTGGCTGGATGGATGCATTTCCCAAGGGCCGTGCCTTGGGTACGTCCTGTGTTTTCCAGACTCAGCTTTTGTTTGCACATTGTTTGTAGGACAATTGGTGCTGCTTTCCCAACACCCTGACTCGGCTCTTTGGTGCCTGCCTGTGATCTGCTGCCACACAAATGATCAGAAACACAGCCAGAAACTCCTTGTTCTGTGTTATCCAGCTCATTATCCTTGTCTGTATAGATGAGGTAGCTTCCACTATTACTTAATCTATTTTTTTTTTCATTATGGTTTTAGCATGAGGAGATCCACTGGGTTTCTAATCCTGTCCCCTAATGCTTTGCAGTCCTTTCCAACCTCTTATTTGTGAATTTTTGAAGCATTCTTTCCAGATAACCATGAAAATTATTAGGCAGGATATCACTGGAATCACAAGAGGCTTCTGATCAGATGTGATGTGGCAATTCATTTCCTTAGCTTCATTTAGATATTTGCCCACATCCCTTTTAATCAGCATCATGATCCTTTTGGAAAGATTTCAGGAAAAATACCCCAAAAAAGGGCTTGGGCCAAATCAATGTGATGAAAGTCAGGCCAAGTGCAGGGTCCTGCCCATGGGCTGGGGCAGTGCCCAGGATCAATCCAGGCTGGGGATGAAGGGAGAAGGACCTGGGGGTGCTGGGGGTGAGAGATGGACATGACCCATCCCTGAACTCTCCATCCCTGGGCTGATCCCTCAGCTTGAGCATCCAGGGAAGGGAACAGAGCTGGGGAAGGGTCTGGAGCACAAGGAGCAGCTGAGGGAGCTGGGAAAGGGGCTCAGCCTGGAGAAAAGGAGGCTCAGGAGGGACTTTGTGGCTCTGCACAACTCCCTGACAGGAGGGGACAGCTGGGGGGGGTCAGGCTCTGCTCTCAGGGAACAGGGACAGGACAAGGAGAAACAGTCTCAAGCTCCACCAGGGAGGTTTAGATTGAATATTAGGGAAAGTTTCTTCACTGAAAAAGTGATCAGGCACTGGCACAGACTGCCCAGGGCAGTGGTGGTGTCCCCATCCCTGGAAATGTCCCAGAGGCATGTGGGTATGACATCTGGGGATGTGGTTTGGTGGTGACAGGTTCACTGCACCCAAGAACCTCAGAGGTATTTTCCCACCTTAATGATTCTTTGATTCAATAAGAGAGATGTGGACCTGTTGGAGTGAGTCTTGAGGAGAGCCACGAAATTGGTCACAAAACTGGAGCTCCTCTACTGTGGAGCCAGGCTGGGAGAGCTGGGGGTGATCACCTGGAGAAGGATCCAAGGAGAGCTCAGAGCCCCTTCCAGAGCCTAAAGGGGCTCCAGGAGAGCTGGAGAGGGACTTGGGACAAGGGATGGGGGGACAGGACAAAGGGAATGTCCTAAAGCTGAAGGAGGGAATGTTTAGATGGGATATTGGGAAGAAATTCTTCCCTGTGAGGGTGGGGAGGCCCTGGCACAGGTTGTCCAGAGAAGCTGTGGCTGCCCCTGGATCCTTGGAACTGTCCCAGGCCAGGCTGGATGAGGCTTGGAGCAACCTGGGATAGTGGAAGGTGTCCCTGCCCATGGCAGGGGGTGGGACTGGATGGTCTTTAAGATCCCTTCCCACCCAAATTCTGTTCCACGACTCTTTGGTCCTCAGTGCCAGAGCACTGGTCAGGGTTGGATGCTCCATCAAACCATTCCCCGTGGTGGGTCTGACACCCCATCGTGTCCTTGCCTTGCAGACAAGTACCCAGAGCTTATCAGGAGCCATCCCAGGCTGAATTCCAGCTGCCCTGGGAGCAGCTGTGCCTTGGGCAGCCCCGGCTGCCGCTGCTGGAGCCGGATCTGGAGAGTGGGAACACGGGCCAGGTGCCTTTGTGAGAGGACCCAGCAGGTCAGGGTGACACTGGAGAGCAAACAGCAGCTCCTGGGAGATGGTTTTGTCCAAGGTTCTCCTCTGGCCGTGCTGCTGGTGGCCGGAGTCCCTCTATAAAACCTCTGCCCTCGGACACCCGGGACGGGCTTTTCTCCCTGTGAGCCACGACCCCCCCTGGCCTCCAGCCATGAGGGTGCTCTGCCTGGCCTTTGCTGTGCTCCTGCTTTTCTCCCTGGCCAGCCCAGGTAAGACAGGGAGGTGTGGAGGTGGAGAAATCGGGGTGACCTGTGTCCTCTGCAGCCTCAGGAGGAGGGAGGGGGCTCAGCTCCAGGGCAATGGGGGTCAGGTCCCTGGAGATTTACCCAGGGTTTGGGATGGGATGAATCCCACATTGCAAATCCCATCTCTCACCCTCATGCAGGGGGATCCAGCATGAGTAGAGGGATGGTTTGTAAGTGCCCAGTTGTCCTCCAGGGTCAGAAAAACTTTTTTTTCTGACATAGAGATGGGTCTCTTGAGAGGCATTTTAAAAGATTTTATTCCATTTTCAGTCTCATGAGAAGGGTGAGATGGTACAGATGTTACAATTCACACCATCGCAACCAGAAGTCAAACTATTTCCTAATTACAATACATTATAAACATTTTTTGGCCCATCAGCCTTTGCCACACAATGCTACTAATGCTTCTAAGCCAATAATCTAAAAATCCCCCACGTGGGTCCTACCACAATGCACCTTTCATAATTCCATTTCTCCAAAATATCCACTCTTAATGGCAAGGTCATCATTTGAAACTTGTTTCTAGTTCCATTTCTCTCTCAACAATGTCAGTCCTATCCCATGGCCTTTCTAAGTCAGCATTTCTTATCTCAGAGTTTGCCTACAAAGGCATGAGATTATGTGAGCTTTCTGCCAGGTTTTGGGAACTCTCTACAAACCCATTTCCCACACTCCAGCTCGGTGGGGACATAAAATCCATCCTGTCCTAAGCAGGTCTAACCCCACAGGTACCCAGAGCATCAGCACCACCCTGGAACCAGCCGGGACACAACTCCTGGGGCTCTGCCCTCTCACATATCCATGATTTTCTCAAAAAATAAAAAAAACAAAACTTCTCTGTCTCCTCCCACGGCAGGGCACGGGCAGCCCAAGGGCTTTTGTGAGGGATACTGCTCCTACGCCTGCGGAGAGACCGAGGAGTGGTCCAGCAGCCCCGACTGCGATGAGCTGCACTGCTGCATCCCCTCGCCCTCGCCCAAAAAGGGGAAATGACCCTGCAGGAATCGAAAGCAGCACCCGCCGGCCCTGGAGCTCTGGATGTTGTTCCCAGGGTGTGGCCGAGGCGGCGCTCGGTGCTTTGAAGTAAAGATGGGCAGATAAAGATGATTTCTTTGTGCGCTGTGAGGTTCATTCGCCTCCCGGGAGGGGACAGCCGGGCAGGCAGAGCTCCCTGCAGAGCGGTCACGACAAATCCCTGGCAGCCCCAAAGCCCTGACACCAAAATACCACCCAGGAGAAGCAAAAGGTTTGGGATTTTCAGACCCTGGGGTTGCTTAATCCACTGGTTCCCTCCTCCACGAGTTGAATCCCAGTTTATGTGTAGGGGCCACAACAGCCCCAAAAGTCCCATTCAGCCTCTGCACTGGGGCTCTCAGTCCCATGGAGAGGTAGGAACCGGAGACAAACCTTCTCCATCACCCCAAAATCCCAAATTGAATCCAAATTTATTTGTAGGGGCACAACAGCCCCATCAGTCCCATCCAGCCTCTGCACGGGGGTTCTCAGTCCAAAGCCCTGACATCAAAAAGTGACCCAGGAAAAGCAAAGGGATTTGGGATTTTCAAACCCTGGAATTGCTTAATCCACTGGTTCCCTCCTCCACGAGTTGAATCCCAGTTTATGTGTAGGGGCCACAACAGCCCCAAAAGTCCCATTCAGCCTCTGCACTGGGGCTCTCAGTCCCATGGAGAGGTAGGAACCGGAGACAAACCTTCCCCTTGCATCCCAAAATCCCAAATTGAATCCCAGTTTATTTGTAGGGGCACAACAGCCCCATCAGTCCCATTCAGCTTCTGCACAGGGGTTCTCATTCCCATGGAGAGGTAGGAACAGGAGACAAACCTTCCCCTTGCACCCCAAAATCTCATTCCTGGGGTGCCCATAGAGCAGCCAGTGCAGCCACTGAGGCTTTGGGGTCCTGTGGTTGTCCTGTGCCCAGATTATTCAATGGGGATCACTAAGAACAGGAGAATAAATGAAGATTTCTTCAGCATCCCCTTCCCTACCCCACCCACTGTGGGATAACCCAGTCACTGCAGGAATTCTGCAAGGGGACGTGGAGTGATCCAGTGTAGGGTGGCTCAGAACACTCCACAGACACTCCAGCAATACTGGAGGCTGGGATGTTTGTGTCCTCAAGGGCCACAGGGCAGAAATCAGCTCTGTTTCTCTGAAACCCTGCAGGAAATAAAGGAACTTTCCAGTCCATGGGGCCTTGCAAACACAGAAAAAGGCTTTTTTTAATGAGTATTTGTAGGACTGGAAGGTGCTGCAAGAGAAGAGAGGGGGAACAGACCTCTCCCTCCTATGGGATGACTCCCAATTTCTGCAGGAGGAAGGGCTGTGTCTCCTCCTCAGCAGCATCCTTTGTGATCAGCAGAGATTTTGGCAGGTAGAAATAATTTCTTCCTCAGAATAATTTATGTATTTGTCCAAAAGTCCCATTTTCCAGGACACAAGGTGTGTCCTGGTGTGCCTGAACATGCAACGTGAGGTGCTCCAAGGGCTTTGTGACCATCCTGGTCTGAATGAGAGTCCCTGGAAATTTGGGGCAGATAGGAAGAAAAAAACAAACAAACAAACAAACAAACAAACAAACAAACAAACAAACAAAAAAACCCCACACCACCCACCACCCTTTATTTATCTTTAGGATTAAATTATCATCCTTAGGATAAATGTGAAATCTGATAACCTGAAGCACTTTTATCAGTTTAGAGACTGACCAGGAACACAGGAAACCTGATAAGGCTGTGGGATTTCTTAGGATTTCTTAGGATATGGACAAGAGGACTGAGTCTCTTCACAGATGAGGTGAGATGCTGAGTGTGAGTGGGTTCAGATCCGGTTTGCAGACACTGAGGGCAGGTAAAAAACACATTTGATACAGGATGGCCCATCAAGAGCCACAGACTTTGTCAAGATTCACCTGAGCCCAGACAAGAGGACAGGAAAGATAGAAAATTCACCTAAACCAGCCCTGAGCCTAACCTAAACCAGTGACACTTCGCAGATTGGTTTTTCTAAAAGTTTGATTAAAGGATAAAAATTCCAGAAAGAAACACAGAGCAAAAATTAAAAACTCCTTTGTTTTTGGTTTTTTTTTTCCTTTCCCTGGGAATTGTGAGTGGAGAGTGAAAAAAAAAAGCCAAGTGAAAGTGAATGAACTCCAAAATGGAGTTTGGAGCAGCCTGGGATAGTGGAAGATGTCCCTGCTCATGTCAGGGGCTGGGATGAGACAACCTAAAAATGTCACTTACAACCCAAACTGTTCTGTGATTCCATGGTATTATAAATTCTGACTATGCCACAAAGCAGATTCACATCCTGGAAAGAACCTTTTATGGGAGAAATTAATTGAATATCTATTTGTTGTACTGATAAATTACATCAGTTAACAAAAAATTTAAAAAAATTAATAATAAATAAAATAATAATAATAAATATTAAAAATTAAAAACAGTAAAAAATATCAGTTACTGGGCTTGATTCAAAATTGTCCCCTGGGAGAGCCCCTACAACTCAGATCACACAGAAATTCCACTCCACAGCCTTCCAGGGGCAGCAGGGGATGGAAAAGCCACTCAATTTCAGTAAAGAAGTGATATAAAAATGAGGGAATTGTTAAAAAGGAGACAAAGGGTGCAACTAAAAGAGTTAAATGCTTGCAAATAGATTCTTTGCAAGCGCCTGGGGAGATGTTTAAGGCCACTAAGAAGGAGGCTCAGGGAAAATCTATGACAGGTATTAAAAAACAAAGCCCTGAGAAAGAGCCAAAAGGAAAAGGTCACAGCAGAACAGTGGGGTGAGGGAGGTGGTTAGAAAGGAAAAGCTGAAATGGTGTCCAAACATGGAAAATAGAAAAGATAATAAACTGAGCCTGACAAAGTATAAAACACAATAAGGCAGCTCAGCAGAGAATTGCAGGAAGAACTTGAAAAATGTGAGGAAAACTCTTCAAATCAGTCTCTTTTTATTATTATTATTATTTTTCCAAACACTTCAGGAACATGAAGCCTGGCAAAGAGTGTGGTCAGGGAAATAAAGTGAATTAAAGCTGAGGCCACTCCACAGGAGCTGAATGAGATATTTGCATTGGTTCTCACCTGGCAAGAAAGAAGGGAGGCCTTGATGCTCAACCCTTCTTTGTGGGGACTCATCAAAGGGCTTGTCTTAAATGTAAAAAGCAGTGGAAAAGAAGAAAAAGCAGCAACAAATCACCAGCACCCAGCTCTTTTTCCTTGAAAAAACAAGTCTGAAGGGAATTTAAGGTTGAAACAGTGTGTGATTTCTGCAGCCTGGAGAAGGATCCAGGGAGAGCTCAGAGCCCCTTCCAGAGCCTAAAGGGGCTCCAGGAGAACTGGAGAGGGACTGGGGCAAGGGATGGAGGGACAGGACACAGGGAATGGCTTCAAACTGCCAGAGGGTAGATTAGGATGGAATACTGGGAAGGAATTGTTGGCTGTGAGGGTGGTGAGACCCTGGCACAGGTTGCCCAGAGAAGCTGTGGCTGCCCCTGGATCCCTGGAAATGTCCAAGGCCAGGTTGGACAGGGCTTGTAGCAGCCTGGGATGGTGGAGGGTGTCCCTGCCCTGACAGGAACTGGATGATCTTTAAGATCCATTTCCATCCAAACCATTCTGTGATTCTGTGATCTGTTGCTCAAGAAAGTTTTGCTGTGCAAAGATGGGAGATGGTCGTTTGATAAGGAAAAAAAATATCTCAGAGTGTCCTATGGGATTGCAAGCCAGGATTGTACCAGTTTTAAATATAATAACAAGGAGGGGAACAGGAAATTGGGAAAATCCTGTCCTAAAAGGAAAGGGCAGGGCCCAGCCCTTTGGGGCTGAAATGCAGGAGAGGGGGTTAAGAGGAAAATTTGGGGGGTAGGGAATCACTGGTAGGGCTACAGCAGGAAATTTGATCATTAAACAAATCTGGAAAAGGGATGGGAGGGAATGGAAAGATGCATTGTTGAGGGTGATAAAGGTGACAGCTGAAGAAGGACCTTGGCTTGGGTTTGGGGTTGTGACTCCTCCTCTGACTGGTGAAATCCAGTGCAGGTGGATGCTGTGAGGAAAAACCCCACTCATTTTCCCTGTCCAGTGAATGGCTCCATGTGGGTCATTTATTTGTAGAGAATGGGAATGCAGGAGCAGGAGAGAACAGGGAGCACCAGCAGCATCACACTGAGTTGTTTGTTAAATCTTGGGGACTCCAGCCAAACATTTTGGGAGTCTTTTACATTCTCTCCTTTCTTTCTTTCTTTCTTTCTTTCTTTCTTTCTTTCTTTCTTTCTTTCTTTCTTTCTTTCTTTCTTTCTTTCTTTCTTTCTTTCTTTCTTTCTTTCTTTCTTTCTTTCTTTCTTTCTTTCTTTCTTTCTTTCTTTCTTTCTTTCTTTCTTTCTTTCTTTCTTTCTTTCTTTCTTTCTTTCTTTCTTTCTTNCTTTCTCTCTCTCTTTCTCTTTTTCTTTCCTTTCGTCTTCCCATGAGTTTGCTGTTCCCACGACAGTGAATATCCCCTTGAAAGGAGAGGGAAGATCTGGAAGCACCTTGTGACCACTCAGGGAGTGAAACCTGGGATCTGCTGAGCCTTCAGCCTCCGTCTCACCGAGGAAGGATCAGCTGAAAAAAGCCCTGCTGGGCCATTTTATTTATTTTTTGCTGTTTGCACAAGCTGCACTTCTCAGGAAGGTCCCGATGTTTAAAAAGAGGCAGAGCAGGCTCTGCCCTGCTCCCTGTGTGTGGCTGAGTGTGGGAGGCAGTGACAGGGAAGCAGATGGGCACATTAACAGGAATCCCTGCGCCAGACGCTCCCGTTCCTCTCTCTCTCTCCCGGGGCAGATGCACTGACTGTCACCACAAGGAAAGGCACATCTTTAAAGTGGATTGCACCAGGCAATGTGGAAAATCCAGATTTGTGGAGAAAGCAGAGTATTGGTGTTTTTGTGGTTTTTTTTTTTTTTTTTTTTTTTTTTT
>VWZU01012301.1:6165-18837 GCA_013397095.1 Sterrhoptilus dennistouni
CTGGACCCCCGGCTTCCAGAGCTCTGAAATAAAGCACCGCATACAATTTTGCGATTGTGTGTTCTTTCCTCGGCTAACAAAGGGTGATAGTGAAGGGTTCTGGGGATGGCTGGGGGGTCATGGGTTATGGGGTGGTAGGTGGGGGTTATGTAGAGGGGTGAGAGTGATGAATTTTGGGGTGATTATGATGGGTTGGGGGATTATGGGGATGATTTGAGCAGTCATGGGTTATGGGGTGATGAATTTTGGGGTGACCATGATGATGGGGGGTGATGAATTTTCAAGTTATGATGAGTGGGGTGTGATGAATTTGGGGTTATGATAGGTGGAGGGTGGTGAATTTTGGGATAATGATGATGAGTGGAGGGTGACGGGGATAGTTTGGGGGCTGATGGGTTATAGGGGGATGAATTTTAAATTATGAAACTTTTAAAAGACGTATAATTTCCAACAAAGAGCGCCCCTTCACACCCAGCCCTGATCCTCCTCCCAGCTGGGCATGGAGCTGCTAAAACATGGGGGGGGAAGAGGGGGATGGTCCTGATGCCTCCCCCATGACCCCTGACCCATGCAAAAGTTATGAGCCAGGTTGATGCCATTTTGGGGGTGAACATGGGCTGGTTTGGGGAGGGCAGACGGATAATTTGGGGCCTCTTAGGGTGTTGCTGTGTCCACCTTTAGTTCAAATTTCCCCTTCCTCTGGCACTCCTGAGGAGATACTTCAATATTCTGTGGTTTGAGGGGATGGTACTTGTATCTGGAGCTTGCTCCCCACACTCCAGGTCTGGTCCTGGTATGAAAGTGACTGTAGGAAAGGAGGTCCCCACCATGGGACATTCCTGGGTCAACTCTAGACACAAAGAGTGCTAAACTGAAGGCCCCACACTGCTGTGCAGGCCATGACACCTCTCAGAACACAGAAACCCAAAATGTTTGCATGGGGATCGCTAACTGCAAAGCAGGCAGCTGGTGTCTGTGTCTGCCCAGGAGCCAGGAACTGCCCTGGCCTGGGAGTCACCGGGCCAGGTGGGCCCCCCCCAAGGGAGACAGCTGGGACTCCTTACCTCCTGTAAAGACTGAACAAAAAGAGAGTGATCTCAGCCTTCTTTCTAACTTTTAAGGCCGTGTGTTTCCCAGAGGTGTATCCCTGCATGCACTTGGCTATTTTGGTTTTGAAACCACCTCAGCATCTGTGCTAAACCAACACAGTAGATTTAAACTGTTTTAAGAAAAAGGAAATAAAAAGGCTAGGAAGCTTCTTTGTCTTAGCTAGTTAGAATAACTAAAAGGAAAAAAACCTTTTTTCTGGCCGCTGTCTGTGTATTTGACGAACACACACAGTCCTGAGGAAGAAGAGAAGATGCAGAGGAGTGAACGCTGTTTTTTAAAACAAACCGTACTTTTTCTGCTTCACTTTTAGAACTAGTTTTAAAGGTACAAAACACACAGCACACACAGAACAGATGATTGGGGATACAAGCATTATAGTCACTTTAGGACATTCTACTCCTTATTACTATATTGTCAACTTACTAAAACTAATTGAATTTTAACTTTACAAACACATATATTATATGTGCATATATTAATACAAAAAAAAAGCTATATACAGACAATGGCAGTGACATTTAACAAAAGGTGACATTTATACATGGTTTTTACTTAACAATCAGATTTTCTTGAGGTATACATTGGGTTTTTTTATTTTTTTGTATTATTTACTATGTATAACTTGGTTTTTGAGCAAAAACAATTTTATGGCTGGCTTTGTTTGTATTTGAGGTAGAATTGATTTAAACTGTTTTCTTCAACAAATTTTTGTATGTACTACAGGAATTTTATTTTTATTTATTGTATGGAGGAGTTTAGACTGGGTAAGGCTTGCTCTGTTTGTGGAATTTTGGGTGTTAATTAGCTGGTTTTTGTTAGATGTTGCTTTTAATTTTTGAAAGATTTTTTTATTTAATGTTTTTAAGGCGGTTTTTAATAGTTTATTGAATTTTTTTATTTTTTTAGTAGTTGGTCTATGGTAGGAGATATGGTATATTTATTTAATGCTATGTTCCCTAGCCCAGGTGTTGATAAGGTTATTTTTGAAATGAGTTTTATTGTTTGATTTAATTTTTTTCGGGGTACTATGTTTTTAAAGAATTTGCTTTTTAATGTTTAGAATGGTGTTACGGGTTGTAGTATGAGGCACAGGATAGGTTTTTAGCTATCTTGTGGTGGCTTTTACTATTGTGAGCATGTAGTGCTTACTTTGATGTGTTTGGGGTAGTGTGATATAATTAATTTGTTAGGCTTTTTTATACTCATACATTACTGTTTACTATATTATAGGGGTTTTCTTTGCTTGGCTTGCTTGATTGCAGTACATATGTTATAGTTATGGATAATTTGAGAAATACTGTTTATGGTTAGATTTATTTTTTGGTTTTGTGTTTACTTATAGGTGGTATTTTTGTTTCGATGACTTGAGGCGTTATGAGCTTATTGAGTTAGGAACAACTTTTTTTTGTGTTGCTAATTAATTTTTTTTTTGACATTTTAATTTTTGTCGCTTGATTTGTTTGTTGTTTTGGTGCTTTTAATTAGTTTTATTTTTGGGGATATGGGTATTTCTATGGTATATTTTTACAGGTAGCTTTTTATTTGAGTGGCAATTTTTTTTACTTTTTGGCAGCTTAAATTGTTTTTTTTTACGTTGTTAATTAACCTTTTTTATTTTTTAGCTATTTTTATAGAGTATTGGCTACTATTTATGAATTAATGTAGAGGTAGAGTTTTGGTTACTTTTTTTTTTAGTAATGTTTAGGGTTAATTGAACAGTTTTGAGTTTGGCAAGTTGGTTTGATTTTTTGTTTGTTTCTTTCTTTCTTTCTTTGTTTCTTTGTTTGTTTGGTTTTTTGGTAGTTTGTGCAACTTATTGTGTGGGGTTTTATATGGTTGCTTTTATTTTTGGTTTATTTTTACGATACAACAGGAACTGTCAGTGAAAAGACCGTAACATGTTTCTTCTGCTGGTAGTTGGTTGTACAGTGGAGCTTTTTTAGTATGTGTTACTTGTTTTTGTGGCTTTTTTTTCATTTGTGAGATTAAAGTTTTTCCTTTCAGGCTACTTTGTAATTATTTTTTAAAATTTTAGGGTGATTCAGTTTTTTAATACAGGCACAATGTATGATGAGAGTAATTTACTTACTTTATGTGGCATTGGTGGCATGGTGGGTAGAGGGAACTTTTGTTTTGAACATTTATTTTAGTATTGGTAGTTGGGGTGCCAAGAGGAGTTATGTTTTAGTGTTTATTACTTTTGAGGCAGCTTGGATTTATTAATAGGCTGGTTTTTTGGTTGTTGTTGTGGAGTTTTTTTGTTTGGTTTGGTGTTTTTTGGTTTTTGTTTGTTTGTTTGTTGGTTTGGTTTTTGGTTTTTGGTTTTTGGTGGTGGTGGGGTTTTTTTTGGTTTTTGGGGTTTTTTTTGAGTGTTGTTGGTTTTAGATTTTTTGTAGCTTTGGCTTTAGAATTTTAGTGGTTGATTTTGAGTCTATTTAGGTACTTTTTGTTAAAGGTTTTAGGACAGATTATGGCTTTTGGGTACGGAGTACAGCACGATTTTTACATCTGGTTTTGTTTTGATCGGGTTAAGGGCTACTACATGATTGATTTTTTGTTTGATTTGGGTAAAGGGGTGGTGTTTAGGGTTTTAGTGGAAAGTGGGTTTTTGGTGGGTATCTAGGTAGAGAGTGTTCACAATTTGGTTGTATTCAGGAATGTGTATTTTTCAAATGCCTATCGTGTCTAGGAAAGTTTGTGGGGTTTTTTGGTTGATTGGTGGAGATATTGTTGTGATTTTGTTGATGACATCAGTGGGAATTTGATGCTATTTTTTTACTTAATTTTTAGGAATGGAATTTTTGAGCAGGTTTTTAACTTTGCTTTTTTTGATAGGAAAACTAGCTTTTAGGAGAATTTGGACGATTTTTTTTTTAAATACTTCAGCTGCAGTGTCTTTTTACAACAATGTCATTACAACAAGTGTCATTACAACAATGATGTTATTAATGTAATGTAGATGTTTTAGAGTTTTCCTTTTTTTTTAGTGTAGTTTGAATTAGTTTATGGCAGATGGTAGGACTGTGTTTTTACTTTTGGGGCAGTTGGTTTTAGGTGTACTGCACACCCCTTTATGTAAAGGTAAACTGAGGTTCACATTTTGTTGTTAAAGGAATTGAGAAAAACGCATTGGCAATGTCAATAGTGATGTAGTACTTTGTTGTTTTAGACTTCAGCTCATACTGGAGCTTTAATATGTTTGGCACAGCAGTATTTAATAGTAGTGTTACTTTATTTAAGGTATGATAGTTTATAATTTTATTTTTTTTTCAGATTTATGCACCAGCTAGATGGGGCTGTTGAAGGGTGAGTGGGTTTTGCTGATTATTCTTTGGTTCTTTAGCTTGTGGATTATTTTGTGGGTGGGGATTACAGTATTTTGAGTTGTTGATGCACTGTTGAAGTGGTAATTGGCACTTGTGGTTTTTTTTTTTTTAGAAGTTTTACAGCAGATGGGTTTTTTGAAAGTTTAGGCAAGATGATTAATTCTTTAACACCTTTACAGTTGCTATTTTGAATGCTTATTTGAGTTTTTTTGGGTTTTGAAATATTTATTTTGGAGGTAGTTTATGTTTAAAATGTATGGGGTTTCTGGGCTAGTTACAATAGGGTGCTTTTTAAACTTATTTTTAGTTAGACTAACATTAGCTTTTACTGAAGTAAAATTTTGTGATTTTCTTGTCACATTAGTAATAGAAACAGATGGGCTTTTTACATGTTTTGATGGGAGTACTGTGTGCTGCACACTAGTGTTAACTAAGGCTTTATATTTTTGTGGGTTTAATGTGTTAGGTTAATGAATTTACACAGTTTAAAAACCATGTTTTTTTCTAGCCTCTACCTGGCTAGAGGCAGGGCTTTTTAAAGCTTGGTTGTTTGTTTTTTGTTTTTGGGTAACTGGAGCTACTTTTTTTTTTAGTGGAACTTTTTTTTTTGAGTTTTGCTGTTTAATAATTTATGCAGCCGTTGTGCTAGATTATTAGTAGATTTTTTATTTTATTTTTTTTTTTAATATTTACACAGGAGGGACTACAGCTTACTTTGTGGGATGCCCCCTTTCTTTTTGTTTTGAGAATGTTTGTGTTTGGTGCTAGAATTTTTGGCTTGTACTACTGAGATTTGGAGAAAGTTTTAAATTTTTTTTTACTTTTGCTTTTGAGTGTATGGGGTTTTTATAATTTTGTCTTTTGATTTTTGCAGATGGGTATTTATAGCTGATTTTGCCATGTGTTGGGCCATGCACAGCATCTGTATATGGTTGAAGTTTTTTTGCTATATTTAGTATGGGGGTTTTTGTGCTATTTTGTTTTATTATTGCTAAAGTAGAAGAGTATTTTTGTGGTTCAAGTTGTACAAGTTTTTGTTATATTATGGGTGTACATGGTACTAAGTTTGGGTTTTTAGTGTTTAGGTTATTTGAGAAGACAATTTTTGCTACTGCTATTTTTTTAAAGCATTGAATTTTTTGTTTTATGGTTTTTTATTTGGTTTGTTGCATATAGCGATTGTCTGTACACAGATATTTTTGTGCTACACTTTTCAGGATTTGTTTTTAGAGAGTGCAAGGGGTAGTTTTTTAAATTATTTTTTGGTTGATAACTGGATTATGTGACAGGGATTTTAAATGTTTTGTTTTAGTGCTGTTTAGAATTATAGCTTTACTTGCAGCATTTCAAAGACGGACTAACTAACTAATTATTGATTTGGTTGTTAAGTGTAATTTTTTTTAGGCTTTGAAGGTCTTTCAGGAAAAAGGATTCAATAGTGGTATTTGATTTTGTGTTAGCTGGTTGGGTTTTTGGGTTTGGGTTAGTTGGTTGGGTTCTTGATGTTGTGCTATTCGGTTGGGCTTTTGATTTTGTGTTAGTTGGTTTGGTGCTTGATTGGGTGTTGGTTGGTTTGGCTTTTGATTGGGTGTTGTTGGGAGGTATTGAGGGGGTTTTATTTGTATTATTGTCTATTGGTTGATTAGTTATTTGTGTGTGTTTTTTTGCTGGGCCGACTGCCAGTGTTTTAGACTTACTGTTTGTTTTAGTTGCTGTTTGAGACTGGGGTAGTTGTTGATTTTTTTTTTCTTTTGCCCTCCTGCCTTTATTTGTTGTTTTACTTTATTTAGCAGTGTGTAGTAAGTATATGTTAGGGCTTAGCTTATTGCAATAATTCTTTTGGTTTTGGAATTATCCTGGTATTTCTTTTTCAAGTATTTCTCCACCTCAGCTGGGTTCTGAACGTGTTCACATGGAAAGTTCTAGGCTATAGGGTTAGAATATTTCTTCAAGGTTTGGCTCATATCTTTCTATTTTTGGCACTACTCAGGATTTTTCACACCTGGGCTTATTTCTGGGTCTACTTCTGGGTTAGGGGTCTCATCAGCCCTTCTGAAAATTTTAGACCTCACTTTAGACAAGTTGTAAACTATATAGAGGAAGCTCACCAGATGAAATACTAGGAAGATGGTATCTTTAACATTTAGGGGACACTGAACATTCCCCAAAAGTGATGTAACTGATTTAAAAGATAAGAGGGACAGGAAAGACTGAAAAGTTTTATTTTTTATTTCTCTTCTAACAAAGTGGGTGCAATTATTTATAAACCTTTAAAACATGCTGCTGGAATTAGGACGTAGGATAGGACAAAGAAACTATAAACCAAATATACCTGGCACAAACTCCAGTACTTTTTATAAACTTTTTATAAATTAAGATCGCTGAGCCCAACAAAATAGCAATCTTAATTTGTGCACTTCTAGTGTAAAAGCTATGTGTTAGGGACAACATTGGAGCTAATTTTGGATAAGAAAACAAACTTAAAGACTAGAAAGGTATTAAAACTTTAAAGAAACCTAGGGAACAGAAACACAGCAAGGACTCTATTCTGAGACATTAGGAATTTAAGGAACAACATGGCTACTGACTACTTTATCTCTACATAAAGTACAACCAAAATGTAATCAATAATCAACACAAGTTTTTTCTACTCTTTTGAGCCACGCAGTTGGGCGCTAATAAAAACATATTGTCTTGGTTTAGGAAAAATTTGGGAGGAAACCTCTGAAAGGGGTTCCTTTGGAGAGCAAACCCAAACAGCTACTCCCGCCAGCCAGTCCGGGAAAATAACTTCTTCAGAGAAAAGTGGAAAAAACTATTTATTTAACAAACAAACTGATCACAAGCATAAGGAATGAATAATATGAAACAATAAAACCTCTCACCACTCCAAAGAGAGATGACAAAACTGAGAGTCTTTGCCAGGAGTTAGCTCAGCTCTCTCAGTCTCTTATCAGTCCCAGTCCCTTCGGTGCTGGAAAATGCCAAGGTCCAGGCCCGGTGGGCCATGGATGCAAGATCCCGGTGCTCCTCTGTGTTAGGAAAGATGGGATAGGAAGGACTTATGAATATGACTGCATGGTAAGAAATACTGTAGATGTAAAACCTGAGTGAAATAGGAATGAAAGCCAGTTTCGAGATGTGTGCATGGCAGGCAGGAAGACGGTGATTAGCTGAAAACAGGAAAACAAAAGACAAGAATGTTGCCTTTCCACCTTGGCAAAGACATCCGGGAACAAGTGCATAAGAAAGAAGTCTATAGAGTTTAGAATATAAAATGACATGGTAATGTAGTAGTTCTTATAGGCTGCATGCAAAGTTTGTAGGTTTCGCATCACATGCTGGTAAATTAGAATATTCAACACAAAAAGAGATATAATGTATTGTAACAAGAGGATCGCTCTCTTCTCCTGGCTCTCCTACCCTCTTCTCTGGCCCTCTCACCCCTCTTCCCTTACCTCTCTTCTCTTGGCCCATCCCCTCTCCTCTCTCTCACCTCGCTTGCTCCTGTTTTCTCCCCACATTTTTCCCCTGCTCCTACCCCGTTTTTACCCCTCAGCTCTCTTCTATATCTCTGCCCCCATTCTCTCTTTAGGGCTTTGCTTCAGCCGAGGCTGGTGGCTGGAAGCAGACCCTTTTTACCCACGACCCTTGTAATAATAAAGCCACGTGTTTCTAGAACATCTCAGGTCTACAGAGTTCCTTGTCCCTGACATCCACGGAAAAATTTTTACACCTCTGGGTTTTTTTCAGTCTAGAGCAGATTTAAACAGTCCCAAGAAAAAGGAAAAAAACAGTCCAGGAAGCTTCTTTGCCTCAGCTAGCTAGACTAACTAAAAGGAAAAAAATTTCTCTCTGGCCACTGTCCGTGCATCCAACGAACACACACTGTCCTGAGGAAGAAGAGAAGATGCAGATGAGTGAACAGTTTTTTTAAACAAACTCTCTTGGCTTCTAAAAGTTTCCAGACCTGATCTCACTTCTCCCTTTCACCCACCAATTCCTCCTGCAGTTTCCCAACTCTTCCTCATCTGAACCGCTGTCCATGTCCTTGTGCTCACCCCTTGTGCTGCCTCCTCATTCCTGTCCATGTACCCAACATCTCTTCCAATGCATTCTCCCACTCTGCAGCCTTATGGAGCCCAAGGTGCATTTGTCTGCTAAGTTCTCTGTCCATAATCAGCAAACATTCCAATTTTGCTCTCTCATTTTGCTCTCCATATGAATGTTTCTGCAAGGAGTCACGAATCCTTTTATCCTTTTGAGCTGCCATTGAGGCCTTAGGATTTCAGCTTGTGTATTTTTCCTGTATTTGTAATCCTGCAATTCTTTAGTGAATAACTCTCAACTCCATACGGAGTGTTCACTACTGCTTTCCCATTTTGGTCAGACAAAACAATGCCTCTCCAGACCCGGGAATCAAGGAGACCTCACTGTCTCACACCCTGAGAAATGTAAACAAAAGTGAGTTGGGGGGAACTAAACTTGGGGTAAATGAGTTCATTACCTAAAGCTGCAGCTGGAAGATTAACCCCTAATATGCAAATGGACCAAATTTATAAAAGTATGAAAAGCCGTGGCTTGTTGTCCATTTTTGGGTGTAGCCCCTGGGGAGGCTTTGTCTGCCTGAAATGTACCTGAAGGCCCTTCAATAAATACAACTGCTGTTTATTCTCTTAATTTTGTCTGGCCTGTTTTCCGGTAGTCCCAAAAAGGCATCAGTCCAAAGCCTTCTCTTTTCCCTCCTCTCCCTCACCTTCCTACTGTGCCCTGAATCCCCAACTCCCACCCCCGACCTTGATTTGGGGGTTCCCACTCCCCTCCCACTCCTTTTGGGGATCTCACCCCGCTTTTCCTCCCTCTCTCCCACATTTCCCATCGCCTCCCCCTTCCCGAGCTCCCTGCTCACCCAAGTTCCCTTGGCACCCAGCTGGGGTCTCCCAGCACCACCAGTATGGCCCCAGCTGCCCCCACAGGCCCCATCCACAGCTCTGGGCAGGTGCTGACACCCCAAAAAGCAGCCATGGGAGGCTCCAATATCATGCAGTGCTGCTTGATGCTCTCAGAAGAAAGTACTCGAGCAGAGCAGGTGAGACTTTTTCAGGGTTTAAAGTCAACTAATCTCCTTTTCCCAATCAATTTGTGATGTTAGTCTCCATCAACATGGATGTTCCTGCCCTTGTGTTCATCCAGGTGCCTGTGGGGAACCAGGAGGATGTGGAGAGAACCAGCCAGGTGTCTTCCCAACTGGGAATGTGGGACACCAGAGCTCTGCCCAGTGGGGGTCCTCTGATGGGGGATGGAGTTGGAGCAGTGCACAAAGATCTTGCTGCACTCAGGGCTCTCACAGGGCTTACCTTACTGGTGGCTCTGTTGGTGTCTGGTCAAATGAGACTCCTGGAGAAGCTCTTCCCACACTCAGGACACTCAAAAGGCCTCTCCTGGGTGTGGATGCGCTGGTGGGTGAGGAGGCTGAAGTTGCGGGTGAAGCCCTTCCCACAGTTGGGGCAGCGGAAGGGCCTCTCCCCTGTGTGTGTGCACTGGTGCTTGAGGAGATCCAAACTGCTCCGAGCCTTTTTCCCACACTCAGAACACTCGTAGGGCCATTCCCCAGTGTGGATCTTCTGGTAGGAGGTCAGATAGGACCCAGTGCTGAAGCCCTTCCCACATTCCAAGCACGTGTAGGGCTGTTCCCCGGTGTGCACGCACCGGTGGGTGATGAGGCTGGAGCTGTCTCTGCAGCTCTTCCCATATTCCCCACACTTATAGGGCTGTCCCCCAGTGTGGATCTTCTGGTGCCAGAGCAGGTGGGAATTGTCGCTGAAACTCTTCCCACTTTCCCAGCACTTCTAGGGTTGTTCCTCTGTGTGCACCCACTGATGGTAGAGGACATGGGAGCCATGCCTGTACCTCTTCCTACACTCCCCACACACGTGGGGCCGTTCCCCCTTGTGGCTCCTCTAGTGGGCAATCAGGGTGCAGCTCTGGCTGAAGCTCTTCCCACACTGGGGACACTCATAGGGCCTCTCCCCTGTGTGAATGTACCAGTGGGTGACAAGGTTGGAGTTGTACCTGAATCCCATCCCACAGTCAGGGCAGCGGAAGGGCCTCTCCCCTGTGTGAATGTACCAGTGGGTGACAAGGTTGGAGTTGTACCTGAATCCCATCCCACAGTCAGGGCAGCGGAAGGGCCTCTCATCCGTGTGAATGCGATGGTGCAGGAGGAGACTGGAGCTGGTGGGAGACCTCTTGCATTTTTCACACTCATAGGACCTCTCCCCAATGTGGATTTTCCAGTGGTGGATCAGACTTCAGCTCTGGCTGAAGCTCCTTCCACATTTTGAGCACTTTTGGGGCTTTGCCCCATCCTGAAGTTGCTCAGGTACCCCCAGCTCTGAGCTCTGGCTGCCTCCCTGGCCCAGGGTGGTTCTTTCCTCCTGAGACCCCCCATGATGTGTGTTTGCAGCCCCTCTTCAGGGGACTCCAGGGACTTTTTCTCCCCGTTGGATTCCTGTACCCTGGAGCTGCTCAAAATGGCCTCTTTCACAAGGTTCTGCTGTGGGGATTTGTCCTCCCCGGGCTCTGTGCTCAGGTCCTTGTCTGTGGGAGGAAGGACAAGGAGAGAATGGGATTTGCCTCTGTGCCACAGGGAAGGAGGAGATCCCCCAGCCCATCCCCAGCAGGATGGCGTTGGCAGCGGGGTTGTCCTGCAGACAGGGGCCAGGCTGGGCTGGGAGATGGAGCAGGAGAGAGGGGGAAAGGGCCACTGACTTCCTCCTCACCTGCCTGCGCCTCCCAGGACATTTTCCTCTTCCTCACAGCCTCCTCCTCCTCCATCGGGCCGAAGTTTGGGAATGGGAAATCCTGGTTTGGGTGGAAAACAAGGTGTGAGAGCATTGGTTGGGGATTCCTCCTGCCCAAACCCATCTCTAGAAGTCACTAGACATCTGCTGTCCATAAAAACATCCAGACCACCAAAATTCAGGCCAAAAATACTCCAGACCTCCAAGATTTAGCTGAAAAAACACTCAGAAATACCAAGACTGAGCCCCCACAAGACTTGGATGGACCATGATCATCCCAAAAAAGCACCTCTCCAGAACTTCCCCCTCTCTGGTCTCTCCACTTTGGACTTCTGGGGGTCCTGCATGTATTGAGGGTTCTCCTCTCCGGCATCCCCACCCTCTCCAGGGTGTCTGGGGTCCCAGGAATCCCTAGGGTCTCTGCTCTTCTGACCTTGGGCTTCTGGGGCTCCCCCTTCTCTCTGCTACTGGGGGTTCCCTGCAGCCTCTGGGGGTTCCCTGCCTCCCCCTCTCTGGGCTCTCACTTAGCCATGCTGGGGCTCTTGGGGTCCCAGTGCTCCCCTTTCCCCTGACTGCTTCAGGCTGTGGGGAGCTCCAGGGGCTCCCTGTCACCAGGGTGTTCCCCTCCTCAGGCTGACTCCTGGGGCTCTCCTCCCCCTGGGCTGCACACTTCAGTGTCCCAGTGTTCTCCCCTCTCCTGCCTCCCTCCATGCAAAAACAACTTCCCAGGACGCTCCCAAAATCTCCCCAAAGGGCACCTGCAGCTTAGCTTTGGAGTCCTTCAGGCTCCAAAAATCCTCCCTCTCTCCCCCATACATACTCCCTCCCCATAAACACTCTCCTATGGAACCCCCACGATATTTGGCTGAGCTCCCCCTCCGCAGTCACCATTGAGCTGGCAGGGGGACAATGCCCCAGCGGTCAGGAGGGCTGCGAACACAGCGAGGGACCGCGTATCCCTCTGCTTCCAGTTCCTGCTTCTCCTCCTCTATCCCAGCTCTTCCTCCCTCTACTTTTCCTGTTCCTCCTCCACCCCTCCCACCCCTCCTTCTCTTAATCCTTCCAGTCCTTCTCCCGCTGTTTCTCCATCACCGCTCCACCATCCCCATTCCTCCTGCCCCATTCCCCAAGCTCTGGCAGCCCGCGGGAGGAGNGCTCGGGCAGCCCGCGGGAGGAGCGGGGATAGAGCCGGGACAGGTCGGGACGGGCAGCGCGGGGCTCTCAGCTGTCCCCACCCACTGGGGGCGAGGGCAACCTGGCCCAAGGAAAAGGAACCAGTGGTACCACCTATCCGGGGTCCCCGTTTCAGGGCCCCGGGTACCCATGTGTCTCCCTTGTCCATGCTCCCAACACCTCCAGGCTGCCGGGGTTCCCCCTAGCTGGCCTCCACGTTCCAGGACCCCGGGGGTCCCCCTTATCGGCACGTCCGCCCT
>VWZU01012302.1:0-12890 GCA_013397095.1 Sterrhoptilus dennistouni
TCCCAAAATTTTCTCTTTTTTCCTCCAATTTTTTCTCTTCCTTTTCTCCATTTTTCCCATTTTTTCCCAATTTTTTCTTCTTTTTTCCCCATTTTTCCCATTTTTTCCCAATTTTTTCTCTTTTTTCTCCATTTTCCCCCAAAATTTTCCCAAAATTTTCTCTTTTTTCCCCCCATTTTTCCCATTTTTTCCCAATTTTTTCTCTTTTTTTCCATTTTTCCCAAAATTTTCCCATTTTTTCTCCTTTTTTTTCTCTATTTTTTCCCAATTTTTTCTCTTTTTTTTTCCATTTTTTCCCCAAATTTTCCTCATTTTTTTCTCTTTTTTCCCCCACTTTTTCCCAATTTTTCCCCCTTTTTTTGAGTGGAATTGGAGCCCTGAAATCAGAGGGAAAAGGGGAAAAATTTCCTTTTTTGATTTCTCCCACCTTTTTCTCTTTCCCACACATTTACCTGAGGGAACAATCGGAGAGAAACTCCCAAATCTGAATCCTATCCAAAGAGTTTTGTGATTCTGGGATTCAGGACACTCAGGATTCATCCCAAGGGATTTTTATGGAATTTGGGGATGGAAAAGGGAAGGGAGACTCTTCCTGGAGTCCCAAATTCCCAGAGAATTCCCAAATTTCCTTCCTGGATGAGGAATTGGGATGGGGCATGGATCCAATCCCAGGCTGGGAATGGAGGAAATTCCCTGGAAATTCCGAGCTTGGGGTGGGATTTGGGAAGGAATTCCCAGAGAATCTTTGGGAGTTTCCAAGGAAAAACTGGAGCACCATTGGAGTAATTCCTGGAATGGGATATTTGGGATTTCTGAAAATTTTTTTCCTTGAAAACCAAGAAGAAGGTTGGGTTGAAATCCCAAACCTTTTTATTTGAGGATTCAGATCTTCCCAATGTTCCACCTTATCAATCCCAAAATTTTGGTGTTTTTTCCCCAAAATGTTTCTTTTCCCTCCAGGCCCTGCAGGTTGGGAATTTTTTTTCCTCAAGGATTGATTTTTTTTTTTTCCCAATTTTCCATTCACCATTCCCCGAGCTGGATCAGGGGTGTCTCACTGAGCAATTTCCCCATTTGGGAGTTCATCCCTGCAGCTCTTCCATGGGATTTTTTGGGAATTTTCCATGCTGGGAGCTCCACCTCCTTCCCATTTCCCATTCCCATTTTTATTTTTTTCCCTCCTCCCCCAGTGTCGCGACGTGAGGACGAGAGAGGTCGGAATTCAGGAAATCCACCACAAAGTGAGGCCCTACCAGGTAAAAATCCCCTTTTTCTTTTTTTTTTTTTTTTTTCCCTATTAAAATCCAGATTTGGGAAATGCAACAACATTCCCGTGTCCGTTGGGAATAAAGAGTGAATTTAGAGCTTTTTTGGGGGTGAATTTCCACTTTTTTTAGGCAAAAAAAATATTATTTAGATATATTTTTATATGTGAATACGTCTGTTTAGAATACAGGGGGTGGTTTCCATTCCCAAAATCCTGAAATAATCCAGAAAAAAAAAAAAAGATGGAGAGAGAGGAAAATGTGCACTGCTGGACTGAAGCATCTGATTTAGGAGATTCCAGAATCCTGGAATGCTTTGGGTGGGGAGGGATCATCCTGGGAATGTCCATAATTTGGGAATATCCATATCCCAGGAAAATCCGTATCCGAGAAATTTCCTCTTCCTCTTCTTTTGCTGATTTTCTGGAATGACTAAAACAATTCCAGGTTTTGTCCTTTTACTTCCAGTGAGTTTAATTCCAGCAGGAAATATTTGGAAAAAGCCCAATCGAGGACCCACTCCCAAACCCCTTTCCCAATTCCCAAACTGAGCCACAAATTCTGGGATTTGGAAGTGTCATCACCCAGGAATTCCCAAAATTCCTCTCGTTCCTCCTTCAGAATTCCTGCTTTGGATTCCTCAGGCTTCGAGGTGGAGCTCAGTGACAGAGTTTGGAGAATATTCCCAGATTTCAGCAGCTGGAAGATTTTTTTTTCGCAGTCAGAGGGAATTTTATTCTCCTTTTCGTCCTCCACCAGGAGCAAAACGCACAAAAATTTTTACAGAAATGCACAAAAATCCCTCTCAAAAAAATCATCCCAGATTTCTGCCCAGACTCCCGGGAATCTCTTCCCAAATGTGGGTTTGTTTTTTTTTTTTTGTTTGCCTGAGGCAGCGCTGATCTGATTTAAATTGTAAATTTGGGGAGGGGACAGCAAATCTGCTCATCCCGGGCTTTTCCAAGCGGAAAATTCCCTTTGTTCCCCACTCCTGGATGAGTGACAGGCAGGAGCAGAAATCCCAGGAAAAAATGGGATTCCATTTTCCATGGAAATCTGTCGGGGCTTTGCAAACAAAACAACAACATCCTCCTTGTCCAGAGAAGGGATCCTCTGCTTAATTAACCACCACCCCTAATTAACGTTGTTAATTTCTGTCCCGGGTTGGGATTTTGGACAAAAATCTGATTTTTTCGGAGCAGATTTGAGGTGGTTTTCCCAATCCTGGGCGTTTCCAGAGCTGCCTTTTCCATCAGGGAGGTGTCGGAAAGGCTCAAAGATGAAATTATTGCTGTGAGGAGACATGGGAGTGACAGCTCTGAGAGGGGTCTGGCCCCAATTCCTGGAAAACAGGGAGATTCTGTTGGGATAATGAGGAATTAAACACGTTTTGGAGCTGTTTTGGGTTAGAGGTTTCATCCACAGCGGGGTTTTCCAGATAATTTCCATACTTTTAATGGGATTTCTTAGGGAAAAATGGGAACCACTCCGGCCAGGGAGGGTTTGGGGACAGGGAATTGTCCCCAAAGTGTTCGAGTTCAGCTTGGATGGGGTTTGGAGCAATTTGGGATACTGGGAGCTGTTGGGGTTGGGATGGGATTGAAGGTCCACGGATCCCATCCCAAACCATTCCAGGATTTTGGGATTGAGGACGGTCAGGATCCATCCCATGGGATTTTTATGGAATTAGGGATGGAAAAGGGAAGGGAGACCCTTCCTGGACTCTTGAATTCCCAGTGAGGCCCCTGGTTCCCAAAATTCATTCCCAGAGAGGAGCTGGATCCAATCCCAGGCTGGGAGAGCTGGGAATGGAGGGAATTGCCTGGGAAGGGGGAGCTTGGGAAGAAATTCCTGGCTGGGCTGGAATTCCCAGAGAATCCCTGGGAATGTGCAAGGAAAGGTTGGAACACCCTGGGATGGGATGGGATTGAAGGTCCCTTCCCAGCCAAAGCATTCCACGATTCTGTGCCAGGGGTCACCACGGGCACTGGGGTTCCCATCTGGAATTAAACTGCCTTCAGGGAATCTCTTCCTCTTTGCTCTGAAGAATATTAAAGAATCCATGGAATTGGCTTCACTCTCTCCATACATTTCCCTTGTTTTCCTCCCTTTTCCTTTTCATCCGTCTCCTCCTGGATTATGTGCCCAACTCCAAATTCCCATCCGGAATCAGACTGCCTTTAGGGAAAAGCCCTTCCTGTTTGCTCTGATCTACAGATCCACGGAATCGGCTTCGCTCCCAGATTTTCCCTTTTTTCCCTCCTTTTCCTCCTCCTCCCTCCCCTCCTGGATCAGGTGTTGATCCACAGGGATTACATGGTGAACTCCAAAATCCCTGTCTGGAATCAAACTGCCTTTAGGGAAAAGCCCTTCCTGTGTATGGATCTGATTTGTGGATCCACAGAATCGGCTTCACTCTCAGATTATCCTTTTTTTTCCTCCTCCTTTTCCTCCTCGTGGGTCAGGTGGAGCTGATCCATCAGGATTACATGGTGAACTCCAAATTCCCGTCTGGAATCAAACTGCCTTTAGGGAAAAGCCCTTCCTGGGAGTTTGCTCTGATTTACGGATCCACAGAACCGGCTTCACTCCCAGATTCTCCCTTTTTTCCCTCCTTTTCCTCCCCATCCCTCCCCTCCTGGCTCAGGTGTTGATCCACAGGGATTACATGGTGAACTCCAAAATCCCTGTCTGGAATCAAACTGCCTTTAGGGAAAAGCCCTTCCTGGGAGTTTGCTCTGATTTACGGATCCGCTTCGTTCTCAGATTTTCCCTTTTTTTTTTCCCCTCCTTTTCCTCCTCCTCCTCCTTTTCCAGGTGGAGCTGATCCGTCGGGATTACGTGGCCAACGGGGGCTGGGAGACGTTCCTGTCCTATGAGGACCCCGAGCAGGACATCCTGGTGGGGCTCCTGCGCCTCCGGAAGAGCTCCCCGGAATCTTTCCGGCCGGAGCTGCGGGGCGGCGTCTCCATCGTCCGGGAATTGCACGTCTACGGCAGCGTGGTGCCCGTCAGCAGCCGGGATCCCTCCAAATTCCAGCACCAGGTAATTCCTACAAATTCCAGCACCAGGTCATTCCCTGTCCCGCCAAATTCCAGCAGCAGGTGATTCCCAATCCCGCCAAATTCCAGCAGCAGGTCATTCCCCATCCCGCCAAATTCCAGCACCAGGTAATCCCTCCAAATTCCAGCAACAGGTGATTCCCCCAAATCCCTCCAAATTCCAGCAACAGGTGATTCCCAATCCCTGGAAATTCCAGCACCAGGTATTCCCACCAAATTCCAGCACCAGGTAATTCCCCACCCTGCCAAATTCCAGCAACAGGTGATTCCCAGTCCCTGGAAATTCCAGCACCAGGTGATTCCTCCAAATTCCAGCACCAGGTAATACTCNAGCAGCAGGTGATTCCCCATCCCGCCAAATTCCAGCACCAGGTAATCCCTCCAAATTCCAGCAACAGGTGATTCCCCCAAATCCCTCCAAATTCCAGCAGCAGGTGATTCCCAATCCCTGGAAATTCCAGCACCAGGTATTCCCACCAAATTCCAGCACCAGGTAATTCCCCACCCTGCCAAATTCCAGCAACAGGTGATTCCCAATCCCTGGAAATTCCAGCACCAGGTGATTCCTCCAAATTCCAGCACCAGGTAATACTCAATCCCACCAAATTCCAGCACCGGGTAATCCCTCCAAATTCCAGCAGCAGGTAATTCCCAGTCCTTCCAAATTCCAGCATCAGGTATTTGGAATCCCTCCAAATTCCAGCACCAGGTAATTCCCAAACCTGGAAATTCCAGCACCAGGTAATTCCCAGTCCCTCCAAATTCCAGCACCAGGTACTTCTTCCCAATCCTTCCAAATTCCAGCACCAGGTATTTTGTGATCCCTCCAAATTCCAGCNTTACCCCTCCAAATGCCAGCACCAGTTAATTCCTTCAAATTCCAGCACCAGGTAATTCCCAATCCCTCCAAATTCCAGCACCAGGTAATTCCCAATCCTGGATTTAAATAAAGGAATAAAAAAACTCGGCATGTCGGAGCTGCTCTGGGTTAGAGGTTTCATCCATGACGTGGTTTTCCAGGGATTTCCACACTTTTAATGGGATTTCACAGGGAAAAGGGGAACTCAGGGAGGGTTTGGAGACAGGGAATTATCCCTAAAGTGTCCAAGTTCAGCTTGGATGGGGTTTGGAGCAGTCTGAGATGATGGGAGCTGTCAGGGTTGGAATGGGATGGGATTGAAGGTTCTCTGAGAGGGGTCTGATCCTGATTCCTGGAATTTAATGGGATTTCACAGGGAAAAGGGGAATCTCTCCAGCCAGGGAGGGTTTAGGGACAGAGAATTGTCCCCGAAGTGTCCAGGTGCAGCTTGGATGGGGTTTGGAGCAATCTGGGATTGTGGGAGCTGTCAAGGTTTCCCTCCTCGTTCCGTCTCTCCCCCCTCAAAAAAAAAACAAAATCGAGATTTCAGTTAATTTCTCTCAGCTGCTCTGAGTCATGACAGAACCAGGATGGGATTTGAGCTCCTTTTTGCTGGAATTCTATCTCTTCCAAGGCTTTTTTTCCCCAATGGGATCACGTTCTGGCCATTGCGGTAGCTCTGAGAATAAAAAAAAAAAATAATAATTCCGTGAGATTTTAAATAAAATTCCTTTCTGGATGTTCCTGGAGCTGTTTCATTCCCAGCCCTCAGGAGCTGCAGTGCTAATTGGCCTCTGGACTTCCTTTGTTAATTAATTCCTGCTCAGGGGAAGGAATTCCGCTCCTGGAGCCTGCAGGAATTAATTCCCTCTGGGAAGGGGAGGTCGGATTTGGTGCTGCCCAGGGAATGGGTTCTTCCTGCTGGATCAGAATTCCCAGGAATCCGTGGCTGCCCCTGGATCCCTCAGAGTGTCCCAGGAAAGGCTGGAGCACCCTGGGACTGTGGGATGTGCCGGGGCTGGAATGGGATGGGATTTAAGGACCCTTCCCACCTAAGCCAGTCTGGAATTACAACACCCAAATTCCTTTCCTTGGACATTCCCAGGGATTCTCTGGGAATCCAACCCCTCCCCACACTCCCAGCCCGGAATTCTTTCCCAAGATCCCCTTTCCCAGGGAATTCCCTCCATTCCCAGCTCTCCCAGCCTAGGATTGGATCCAGCCCCATCCTGGCTCCTCTCTGGGAAGGAATTTCAGGAATTCCCTGGGGATTTGGGACTCCAGGAAGGGTCTCCGTGCCCCTTTCCATCCCTGAATTCCATAAAAATCCTTGAGGATGGATCCTGAGTGTCCTTGATCCCAGAATCCCAGAATGGTTTGGGATGGGATCCACAGACCTTCAATCCCATCCCATTCCAACCCCACCATCCCAGGATGCTCCAAGTTTTCCTTGGACACTCCCAGAGGGATTCTCTGGGAATTCCAGCCCAGCCGGGAATTCCTTCCCCATCTCCCACCTGTCGCTGGGAATTTTCAGTTCAGAATTCCAGGGTGAATTCCCATCAGAGGATTTAACCCCATCCCGTTCCTGCCGTGGAGAACCAGTCAGGCACTCCAGGAGTTCCAGCAAATAATTCCACGACGAGGGAAAAATTCCCAGAGGAATTTATGGTTGATCTCAAAGCCCAGATCATTCCCGTGCCAAAAACTCCAGATCTTTCGGAACCCAATCTTCACATCCTGGCCTTGCTCTTGGGCTTCTGCTTTTGACCAAAACTTCCCTTTTTTTTTTTTTGACCAAAACTTCCCTTTTTTTTTCTGTTGTTCCTGCCATTCCAGGGGTTTGGAATGCTGCTGATGGAGGAGGCGGAGAGGATCGCCAGGGAGGAGCACGGGGCACGGAAAATTGCCGTAATTTCAGGTAGTTTTTTGCCTTTATCCCTTGGAAGTTGTTTTTATTTTTAGAATATTTTTTTTTATCTTAATCTGAAAATAACCCCAGTGTGTCGCAGCCACTGCTGGGAAAACTCCTCGGGTCGGGGAGGATGCATCTGGAATTATCCTGGAGAAAGGAGCTGGGAGGAAAAAAAAAAAAAGCTTTTCCTCCTTTTCCCATTTTTCCTGACCCTGGGGACATCAAAGGGAGAACTTTGAGTTGGAATTGATGGGATTTTGGGAGCTGTGGCAGCTCAGGGAAGCTTTTCCAGGTGGAAATATCTGGGATCTAACAATCCCTGCTGGATTTCCTTGGGAATGTGGCCGTTCCCTGTGGAGCTGTTCCACCCTCTGGAATGTAATCATTTAATACAAATTAAATAAATATAATAATTTAGTATAAATTATATTGTTAGGGAATGACTGGCAGAGGAATTCTTGTAGGATTTTAAGGGATTTAACAGCAGAGCTCTGATCCAGAGGGTTTTTTTGGNGAATGGTCAGTCCGTGCATAAGAAAACAGGCTTTCTTATTTTTATCCTGCATTCCTTCAAGGAGTTTGGCAGTGCTCAGCTGACAGCAGGAATTTAAAAAAAAAAAAAAAAGGCAGAAATTCACAGCTTGGATCCGAGCTGCTGAACAGCTCCCTGTGTGTTCCCAGCTCTAAAATCCCGGGATTTTCATGGCTCGTTGATGAGGATCAGAGTGAGAGTGGGGAAAACGATGTGCAGGAGGAGCCGGATGCTCCAAGAGAATTCTCTGGATTCTGTTTGCTTGTCGTTCCCAGAGCAGCTGTGGCTGCTCCATCCCTGGAAGTGTCCAAGGAAAAACTTGGAACAGCTCGGGATTGTGGGAGATGCTGGGGTTGGAATGGGATGGGATTAAAGGTCATTTCCCACCCAAACCGTTCTGGAATTCCATGATTCCACCTCTGAATCCTTTCCCTGTTCCTGCTGTTTGGTGTCAGTCTGAACTGGGAATTCCACCTGGATTCTGGAATTCCACGATTCCATCTCTGAATCCTTTCCCCGTTTCTGCTGTTTGGTGTCAGTCTGAACTGGGAATTCCACCTGGATTCCGGAATTCCATGATTCCATCTCTGAATCCTTTCCCCGTTTCTGCTGTTTGGTGTCAGTCTGAACTGGGAATTCCACCCAGATTCCAGAATTCCATGATTCCATCTCCCAGTGTTTTCCCTATTCCTGCTTGGTGTTAGTCTGAACTGGGAATTCCACGCGGATTCCGGAATTCCGTGATTCCATCTCTGAATCCTTTCCCTGTTTCTGCTGTTTGTTGTCAGTCTGAACTGGGAATTCTACCCAGATTCCAGAATTCCATGATTCCATCTCTGAATCCTTTCCCTGTTTCTGCTGCTCAGTGTCATTCTGAACTGGGAATTCCACCCGGATTCCAGAATTCTATTATTCCATCTCCCAGTCATTTCCCTATTCCTGCTCCGTGTCAGTCTGAACTGGGAATTCCACCTGGATTCTGGAATTCCATGGTTCCATCTCCCAGTCATTTCCCTATTCCTGCTCCGTGTCAGTCTGAACTGGGAATTCCACCTGGATTCTGGAATTCCATGGTTCCATCTCCCAGTCATTTCCCTATTCCTGCTCCGTGTCAGTCTGAACTGGGAATTCCACCTGGATTCCGGAATTCCACGATCCCATCTCCCAGTGGTTTCCCCATTTCTGCTGTTTGGTGTCAGGCTGAACTGGGAATTCCACCCAGATTCCAGAATTCCATGATTCCATCTCCCAGTGTTTTCCCTATTCCTGCTTGGTGTTAGTCTGAACTGGGAATTCCACGCGGATTCCGGAATTCCGTGATTCCATCTCTGAATCCTTTCCCTGTTTCTGCTGTTTGGTGTCAGTCTGAACTGGGAATTCCGTTTGCATCCCTGGAGTGCCGAGCTCAATATCCTGCAATTTCTCCAGGATCCACAGGTTTTCCAGCTGTTTCCTTGGAGATGCTGAATTCCAGTCCTCCCGGAGGTTTTATCCGGAATAAAAGTGCAGCCAGGAGGTTGTTTTTTTCTCCATAAGAGGGAGGAGTTTTAGGGTCTGAAACGGAATTTTTTAATATGGGACGTTGCCAACAAAAATATTACTTTTCCAAAAGGAAAAATTCCTTCCTTCCTTATTCCAAAAGGAGAAATACGGAATTTTGGGACGGGACAGTGTGGAGGGGTTTGAGTGAAGTTTCAGGCTCATCCCTTTGTTAAAAACAAGTGGAAATCATCATTCCAAAGGGTTGGAAAAGAGGATCTTGGAAGGTCTTTTCCATCTCCCAGTCCTGCAGCTGGTTGGGTGCTGCTCACCTTTAGGGAGTGAATTTGGGAAGCTGGAAAAATCCAGAGAAATCCGGGATTTTCCAGCTGATGGTTCAGCACGGCCTCGGATCGACACCAGTTTGGAAACCTCGATCCAGAGGGAGGGGAATTCGGATGGAAAACAGGGAGGAAAGGGAAATCCTGGCATTTCCTGGCGTCCCCAGCTGTTCCCGTTGGAATCTCATCCATCCCTCCATCCAGCCAAATCTGGTTTTCCTTTCGGCTCCGGAGGATTTCTGGCACAATCTGGGATTCCGGAATTTCCGTCTTCCTGCTGTAAAATCCCTGGATCCAAAGCTGGGAATGGGAATGGGGCAATCCCTGATTGCCTCCTGGTGAAGGTCAGGAGCAGAGCGGTCAGGCCGGGGTGGCACAATCCCAAAAATCCAGGGAATGGGGAGTTCTTCCAATCCCACAAATCCTTGGTCGGATCCTTGGCTATCGCAGGGAATGTGAAGCCACTGGAGGTGCCACCACATCCCAAAAATCCAGAGCATGGAGGGTGTTTTTCCAGGCTCTGAAATCCTCGGCTGGTCCTGGGAGTGTGAAACCACAGGAGATACCACAATCCCCAAAAAAACTGGGAATGGAGGGCTTTTCCAGGCTCCCAAATCTTCGGAATCTGCAACCCCGAGGAGAAACTTAACTAATTCCTTGTTTTTTCTGGGATCTGGAGTGGCTCATTCCAGTGGATGACTTCTTTCCCAGGCACTCCTGTGCCAAAGGAAAACTGGGATTTTCCTCCTGCCCCTTTTCCCATCGGGGGGAGAAATGGGAGACTCAGAATTCCAGCTGCATCCCACGGCATTAAAAACCCACCTTTAAAAACCAGGAATTTCCATGGAGAGAAGCTGGAAAAGCTTCTTGGTGAATCCAGAGCTCCAGGGCAGCCCAAAGTTTTCCTCCTCATTTTCTCCGTGAAGAGGAATAAATCACCGGAGAAATGGGGACAAGGGATTCCTGGATGAGGAGATCCCGAGGATTGATGGGCTCTGGGAAAACTTCCAAGGAGTTTTCCTTCCATCCCAGAGTTGTTATTTTTAGAAATGCCAATCTCAAGGCCACTGATGAGAGAATTAGAAATGATGAATTGATTCTCGGGTGTTTGTCTGCTCCGGATTGATGGCCTTTGGAAAAGGAATCGATTCAGTGGGATTTGGGAAAAGCTGGAGCAGGGAATTCCTGCTGTGTGCGAGCCCTTCGTTCAGGATGGATTGAAATTTTGGAGGTTTGATGATGTCAGAGCTCTGAAAATGGGTTTGGTGTTGGATTAACTGGGATTTTGGGGCTGGAATGAGCAGGAATATGGGCTCTCCTTAAGCAGGGACAAGTTGGGATTGTCCAAAGTGTCCTGGCAGGAAGTTTTTATATCCATATTCATATTATGTGTATTGATATGAAGGCAAATCCTGCACAAAATGTTGGAATGGGAGTTGAAAATGTAGAGAATCCTTGGGATTCCCTTCCTTCCTTCCTTCCTTCCTTCCTTCCTTCCTTCCCTCCTTCCTTCCCTCCTTCCTTCCCTCCTTCCCTCCTTCTCTCCTTCCCTCCCAAATCCACAATTTCTGAACTTGGATTGGGTGGGAATTACTCAGAAATCACATTGGTGAGGAAATGAAGGTGATTTCCTTCCCAGGGATTTGGAATTCCCAGCATTTGGAAGTGGGGTTGGGTCAGAGCTGTGAACATTTTCCAGGGATTTAGAAGGAAAATGCTCTTCCCTTCCACGGGAATCATAAAATTAAGGGTTTAAATCCTGTTTTCCAAGCTCTGAGTGTGGCATTTCTTGTGTCCATATCCCAAATTTCCTGCGTCTCTGCAATCCAAGAATTCCTGGATTACTGTTCCAGTGGGATTTGTCCATCTCCAAAGGTTGTTCCAGGGATTTGGGCTCCTCCCTGCTTTCCCAGATTCCCCCTGAAGTTTGGAAACCGTTTGCACCTCTGCACTCTGGAGCAGGGACAGGATTGGGGGAATCCATGGGACAAACCAGCACAGATTTCCCTGGAAAAGCACATCCAAACCCATGGTTTCCCAAATTAAAGTCCTGGCACCTCTTTGATTTCCTAGGGAAAAATCCCAGATTTTTCCAGCAGACTTTTCTGAAAGCATTTTGTTTTCCCGGGAATAAACGTTTTTCCAGGCTGAGCTCCCAGGCCTCTTTTGCTTTCCCAGTTCTTTAATTTCGGGAGACGAAAGGGGAAAAACTCAGCAGGATTTTCCAGGATTCTTTGGAACCCATGGAAAGGCTCTTCCAAACAAAGGGAAAGCAGAGATCCCCTGGTTCAGGCAATGAGCTGGGAATGATTCCTGGAGCTGGGAATGACTCCTGGAGTTGGGAATGATGCCCAGAGCCATCCCAGCTGTTCCCAGTTAAAAATCCCTTCCTCAGGAGAGGACCACGGGGAGAACTGCCTGTGCTGGGCCCCAGAGCAGTGACAGATGGGCTCGGAATGCCTTTGGAAGGAAAGTGAGGATTGGGAAGTTTGGGAAGGGTTTGGGGTTCAGGGAAATGAGGGATGGGAACTGAGATCAGCCAGGGGTGTCTGGTGTGATGCCAGTGGCACCTCTGGTATGGATAAAGCTTGGATGCTGATATCCCTGGATTCCGTTAGCCCTGGATTCTGTTATCCCTGAATGCTGTTTTCCCTGGATTCCTTGATCCCTGGATTCCATGATCCCTGGATTCTGTTTTCCCTGGATTCCGATATCCCTGGATTCCGATATCCCTGGATTCAGTTATCCCTGGATTCCATTATCCCTGGGTATTCTGAACCCCTTTAGACCTCAAGGTCCGTCCTTTCCCCTAAAACACCCCCAGATCTTTCCCTGGCCCGTTGCAGATGAACATTCCCAGTCAGGAGCTGGGATCGGGGCTCTTTTCCCGGGATTCCGAGCTGTTCCAGGCAGGAAGCAGGAGCTGCCCCCTCCCCTGCTCAGAAGCAGCGATTGTTTTTTAATTATTTGCCCATTTCAGGTAATTTTCTGCTCGAGTGGTGCCTTTGTGCCGCAGGGCCGGGGGCTTGGGGTCGCTCCATTATCCCCAGCCCTGAAATCCCATTTTTCCCTCTCCCAGCAGTTGGAATTCCCAGGGGTTTGCTCCACCTTTTGTTGGGTTTTTTGAGGTTTTGACTTCCAGTTTTACCTGCTCTGGATTTGCTTCATTTTGCCCTTTTCAAACCCCCACAAATCTCAATTAAACTGTTTCAGAGTTTGCTCCTCTGATGTCCTCAAGGTGCTGGAAATAAAAGGGATGTGGGGAATCCTTAAGGAATGTGAAAATTCCTTCCTTGGGATTCCTTCCCTCCTTCCTTCCTGTTCCTTCCTTGAGATTCCTCCTTTCCTTTCCTTTCCTTTCCTTTCCTTTCCTTTCCTTTCCTTTCCTTTCCTTTCCTTTCCTTTCCTTTCCTTTCCTTTCCTTTCCTTTCCTTTCC
>VWZU01012302.1:13057-29289 GCA_013397095.1 Sterrhoptilus dennistouni
TTCCCTTCCCTTCCCCTCCCTATGAAGATTTCCCTCCTGGGGGTTTGGAATTCCCAGCAGTGGAAGTAGACTCAAATCAGAGCCAGGGATTTTTTTGTTGTTGTTCCTGCAGAACTGCTGAGCTTTCCCTCCTCATCCCTTCCCATGGAATTCCCACGGATTTTCCACCCTGCCTCAAGCAGGGGAGGAGGGATGACGGAATAACCTCTGGGCGTGGGTGAAGGTGGACAAAGGACACCCCGGTCTGTCCTTGGAGCCTTTTCCTGTTGTCCCCTTGATGGCTCCTCTGGCCGTCATTCCCACTTTGAGGCTTGACATCCCATAATTAGCCCCATCTGACCCAAATCCCGGGAGCAAACGCTTCCAGCTGTTCCCTTAAAACAGATCCACTGTGGGAAATGCAAATTCGGAAATGTTGGGAATGCCGTGCCCTGCCTCTCCTTAGTGACACAGGGTGTGCTCCCACAAATCCAAATATTCCAGATCCTTTGTGTTCCCCGGTTCCGGTGTCATCCTCGTGTTTGGAGAGCCAGAGAGGTCCGGGATTCCTTGGAAATTCCATGAAATTACAAACTCTGGGTGTTTTTTTGAAGGACACCAGTTTGTCCTTCCTGGCAGTGCCTGGTGGCCTCCACCTGGAATATCTGGAGGTGGCTGGGATAATCCTGAGGAGCTGGAATGTGAGATATTCCAGCTTGGCTCCAGGATCTGGATGTGACATCTCCCACCCTGGCTCTGCTCAGGGATTTTCCCCCCAGCCAGGAATTCTGCTCCCAGGGCTGGAGCCCCTCTGGAGCCAGGCTGGGAGAGCTGGGAATGTTCACATGGAGAAGGGAAGGATCCAGGGAATCCTCAGAGCCCCTTCCAGAACCTAAAGGGGCTCCAGGAGAGCAGGAGAGGGGCTTGGGACAAGGGATGGAGGGACAGGACACAGGGAATGGCTTTTAAGTGGAAAAGGGGAATTTGGGTGGGATGTTGGGAAGGAGTTCTTCCCTGGGAGAGTGGGGAGGGGTTGGGATGGAATTCCCAGAAAAGCTGTGGCTGCCTCTGGATCCCTGGGAGTGTCCAAGGCCGGGCTGGACGGGGCTTGGAGCAGCCTGGAATAGTGGGAGGTGTCAGGGTTGGAATGGGATGATCCATAAGGTCCCTTCCAGCCCAAACTGTCACTGTGATTTTATCCTACTGGTTTGTCCTGGGCTCCCCTGTGCATCCCTGACTCAGGGAATCCAGACTGGGACTCCGCAAATCTGAACTGGGATTCAGAGAATCCAAACTGGGATTCAGGAAATCCAGACTGGGATTCAGTGAATCCAAACTGGAATTCAATTAATCCAAACTGGGACTCAGCAGATCTAAACTGGAATTCAGGAAATCCAAACTGGCATTCAGGGAATCCAGACTGGGATTCAACAAATACAAACTGGGATTCAGCAAATACAAACTGGAATTCAGTAAATCCCAACTGGGATTCAGCCAATCCAAACTAGGATTCAGCAAATCCAAACTGGGATTCAGGAAATTCAAACTGGGATTCAGCAAATCCAAACTGGCATTCAGTGAATCCAGACTGGATTGGTTTGTTTTAATTCTGGGACTCAGGGAATCCAAACTGGAACTCAGCAAATCCGAACTGGAATTCACTAGATCCAAACTGGGATTCAGTTAATCCAAACTGGAATTCAATGAATTCAAACTGGAGTTCACTAAATCCAAACTGGGATTCAGGGAATCCAAACTGGAATTCAGCGAATCCAAACTGACATTCACCTAATCCAAATTAGGATTCAGCAAATTCAAACTGGAACTCAGCGAGTCTAAACTCGGCGAATCCAAACTGGAATTCAGCGAATCCAAACTGACATTCACCTAATCCAAATTAGGATTCAGCAAATTCAAACTGGAACTCAGCGAGTCTAAACTCGGCGAATCCAAACTGGAATTCAGCGGGAGAAGCTGCCGGGGCTCCCCCGAGGGCGAGGGGCGTCCTCAGGCTGCCAATCCCTTCTCCAGCAGAGCAGCCCGGCTCAGTGAATCCCGGGAAGGGCTCGGTGCTGGCGGCTGTCAGCCTTATCTGCCCGCGCTGCCAGCGGGAGCAGCCGGGCTTGGCGTGTTCCCACAGCTCCTGCCCTTATCTCCCGCTGAACGGCCGATGGAAAACCCTCCCCACCCGGGCTGGGATTGCTTTAACTCTGTGAGCTCCTGCTTTGTCAGGCAGCTCCAGCTCCATCACTGGGATCATTCTCAGGAGCTGGAAAAAAACATCCAGAGCTGGGGTGTTCCCCACCTGCTCCGCTGGGAACAGGAATTTGGAAGAGCTGGGATTGGTTTGTTTTAATTCTGTGAATTCCTGCTTTGTCAGGCAGCTCCAGCTCCATCACTGGGATCATCCCAGGATTCTCCCAATTTCTGGGATCATTCCCAGGAGTTGGGATAAAACCATCCAGAGCTTGGGTGTTCCCCACCTGCTCCGCTCGGAACAGGAATTTGGAAGAGCTGGGATTGGTTTGCTTTAATTCTATGAATTCCTGCTTTGTCAGGCAGCTCCATCACTGGGATCATCCAGAGCTTGGGTGTTCCCCACCTGCTCCACTGGGAACAGGAATTAGGAAGAGCTGGGATTGGTTTGCTTTAATTCTATGAATTCCTGCTTTGTCAGGCAGCTCCATCACTGGGACCATCCCAGGAATTGGGAAAAAACCATCCAGAGCTTGGGTGTTCCCCACCTGCTCCGCTCGGAACAGGAATTTGGAAGAGCTAGCCTTGGTTTGTTTTAATTCTGTGAATTCCTGCTTTGTCAGGCAGCTCCAGCTTGGGATCATCCCAGGAGCTGGGGAAAAAACATCCAGAGTTTGGGTGCTCCGCTTGGAACGGCAAGTGGGTGAAATTTGGAAGACCTGGGATTGGTTTGGTTTAACTCTGTGAGTTCCTGCTTTATCAGGCAGCTCCAGCTCCATCACTGGGATCATCCAGTGATGAGGATTCCCAGGAGCTGGGAAAAGCTGGGGGAAAACCATCCAGAGTTTGAAACCATCCAGAGTTTGGGTTCTCCCCAAACTCCGCTGGGAACAGGAATCTGGAAGAGCAGCACCCTTTCCTGGCCTTCCCTTCGGAACCTCCTCTCCTTTTATCCCCTCAAACCATTCCTGGCTCCCGAGGAGGCTGGGGGCAGGCTCTGATCCGTGTGGCCTCATCCCAGCCCCTGCCAGGAGCTCATTTCCATGGAGCTGGGGATGGAGACGGCGTTCCCCCGGCCCCGGCCAACATTCGGGGGCTGTCAAGGAGAAAATTAACGTGGCCGCGGGCCAGGGATGTGTCACGGCCCGGTGACAACACCAGGGGGGAGGAGGGATGGATTCCTCCTCCGTGGGAGGCGGCTCCAGCACTGGGATCATCCCAGGAATTGGGAAAAAACCAACCAGCTTGGGTGCTCCCCACCTGCTCTGCCTGGAACAGGAATTTGGAAGAGCTGGGATTGGTTTGCTTTAATTCTTGAATTCCTGCTTTGTCAGGCAGCTCCAGCTCCATCCCTGGGATCATCCCAGGAGCTGGGAAAAACCATCCAGAGCTTGGGTGTTCCGCTTGGAACAGCAGGGTGGGTGAAATTTGGAAGAGCTTGGGATTGGTTTGTTTTAATTCTGTGAGTTCCTGCTTTGCCCAGCAGCTCCAGCTCCATTCCTGGGGTCATCCTGAATATTTCCCAATTCCTGGGATCATTCCCAGGAGTTGGGAAAAAAACCAACCAGCTTGGGTGTTCCCCACCTGCTCTGACTGGAACAGGAATTTGGAAGAGCTGGGATTGGTTTAATTCTGTGAATTCCTGCTTTGTCAGGCAGCTCCATCACTGGGATCATTCCCAGGAGCTGGGGAAAAACCATCCAGAGTTTGGGTGCTCTGCTTGGAACAGCAGAGTGGGTGAAATTTGGAAGAGCTGGGATTATTTGTTTTAATTCTGTGAATTCCTGCTTTGTCAGGCAGCTCCAGCTCCATCACTGGGATCATCCCAGGAATTGGGGAAAAACCATCCAGAGCTTGGGTGTTCCCCACCTGCCTCCCTCAGAACAGGAATTTGGAGGAGCCGGGATTGGTTTAATTCTGTGAATTCTTGCTTTGTCAGGCAGCTCCATCACTGAGATCATCCCAGGAGCTGGGAAAAGCTGAGGGAAAACCATCCAGAGCTGGGATTAATTGACTTTAACTCCCTGAACTCCTCCTTCATTCTCTGCTGCGTTCCAGAGCTTCCCAGGGATCTGCAGGGATCCAAGAGGAGCTGCCGTTCCCTGCCCCTCTCCTGGTGCTGCCCCAGGGGGACACACGGGCTCGGAGTGTCCCCAAATCCCAAATGGTTTGGATTGGGAGGGGCTTCAAGGCCTTCTGTCCCACCTCTGGATGAGGTTCCACCTCCCACCATCCCAGGCTGCTCCACCCTTTCCTCAGACACTTCCAGGGATGAGAAGTCCAAGGAGGAGCCCTGTCAAGAGGGACAAAACAAAAACAGAAATTGTGGAGGGTTTTTCCCTTCCTCCTTCGTTTTTAACCAGCAGCGTTATCTCTGTGAGCGTTCTGAGCCACCCAAAATGGATCCCTGGCACAGAATTCCCAGAGAATTCATGGCTGCCTCATCCCTGGAAGTGTCCAAATCCAGGTTGGAGCCACCTGGGGCAGGGAAGTGTCCCTGCCCGTGGATAAGGACATCCCAAGGTTCTTCCCAACCAAGCCACGCTGTGATTCCCTGCTGGAGGAGATGGGCTGGCTCTCAGGATCACTGAGTTTATCATCCCAGAGCCCACAGGGAAAAAAAAAAACAAACCAACGGATCATGGATGCCTCACATGCTCAATGACTCATCCCAAATCCATCTCCTGGGCCGGATATTCCAACCATCACCTCTGGAGAAACCTCAAGAGCTAAAAAACCTCCCAAACTGCAGAATTGTGACAGATTTGGGGGTGAGGAGCTGCCACATTTCCCCGTCTCTGTCTCTCCTGATGCCCCACGGCCACGGCAGGGCAGGAGTTTGTTAAATCCTGGCAGGAAGTTACAGAACTACCTCCTAAATGTTTCTTTTTGCTTGGATTTGAGGCAGGAGATGGGCCAGCTCTGCCTTTTCCTGGCACCACAGTCGGGGTTTGCCGGTGTGGGCATTAAGGAAATGTTGCTTCCATCACAAAGGGACCAATGAGGCGGAATCTCCCCACCTGGAATCTCTGGGATGGGTCTCACCTGCTGACTCGGCCTTCAAAAATCAGTTGTCGTTCCACTTTTCATTATTTCCTTGGGTTTTCTTTCCCCAAAAATGCTGTTTGGGTGCTGCGGTTTCTCCCCTGGTTTTTATTTCTCCGGCTGAGAACTCAGAGCAGCCCCACCAGGAAGGTTCCAAATCTCCATATTCCCATCAAATCCAGCCCCATCAGGAATGTTCTACACCTCTCTGCATCCCCATCAAATCCACTCTGGATTCAAGTGGAGCAGGGATTTTTTTTTTTTTTGGGAGGCTGGAGGGCAATTCCAGATCTATCCCAGGTTTTCTGCCCACGGATCAGGGGTCACAGATGGTCCCATCTCGGATCTCCACCGGCGCCGCGCCGCTGCTGAGCTGATGAACGACACCCAGGCTCCCAGAGAACTCAATTTTTATTTTTTCATCACAGACCTGCGATTTCAAATTACCCCAGCCGTGGGATCGTGGCTGCTCGGGGCCGTGCCATGACAGAACCTTCCCTGCCAGACACCGGGGCTGTGAAAACAGTAATTTAAAATCTCCGGGAAGCGTTCCAGCCAGGAAAAGGAGGGAGGAAAAAAAAAAACACAAAAAAACCCAAACTGACTTGCATTTGACATTAAAAACCAGAGGATTTCGGGGGCGGGTTCCTCCCGCAGGTCCAACAAACGGCGGCTCTCAGGGGCTGGGCACAGCTGGGGGTTGACTCCGCTGCTGGTTTTGGGAAGGATTCTCATCCCGGGATCATCGCTCCGTGATCCCGCGGCTCCGAGGAGCAGCGTGTGGGCGCGTCAGGATGTGGCTAAATCACGGCCCTAATTAGCTCCCGGTGGCTGCTGAGGCGGGAGGAGGTCACGGAATACTCAGCTCTCTCCCATCCCTGGCATTCAGTTCCCTCCGGGAATATCGATCCCGCTGAGAGTCGCTCTGCAGGGAAGAGCTTCAGATCCTGGGCGTTGGTGGGTGAGGAAAAAAAAATATCCAAAATCGTTTCTGGAGCTCTGGTTTAAGGCAGATTCAGTGATGTTAAATGGGGGTTTAATTATCTTTTCAATATATAATATTGGATTCCTGTTTTTTCAGAGGGAATCAGGCCCTGGCTCAGGTTTACAGAATCTGGGGCTGCCCCATCCCTGGAAGTGTCCAAGGTTGGACAAGGCTCGGAACAACCTGGGATGTTGTTGAAGGTGTCCCTGCCCATGGCAGAAGGATGGAACTGGATGAGCTTTGAGGTCCCTCCCAACCCAAACCATCCCTGGGGATGCTGAGGACCATTTCCAAAATCCTCCAATTTTCCAAGGATTTTTATCTCCTCAGTATCTTCGGGAGCTTCCAGGAAATCCATTGCCAATTCTCTGATTTAAAACACAAATCTTTGCTGTAGGGATCGTTCCTTGGTTCCTTAAATTCAGAACTTTTCTGGGATTGCTCCGACGTGCCCCGGTTTGCTCAGGACTGTTAAAAAATTGAGATTTTCCCTCCATTTCCTCAGTGCTGATAAGGCAGGGTTTGGTTATCTCTGATGCTTTGCCTGCTCCCTGTTTTTCCCGTTGCCGATGGGGGATTTGTTGGGATTCACATGAAACAGCCTCATGTTTTCCTACTTTTCCAATGGATTGAAAGCCTGGATTTGACATTTCAACTCATAAATTGGTTCTGCCAGCTTGAAGAGTTTGCTTCTCTCCGAAGCAAACGCTGGAAATGTCCACAAGTGTCAGTGGCATCCGTGTCCTTGGAATGCTGTAGGTGACAGCCAAAGCTTTGTCACTTCCTTCTCCATGGCTTTTCCATAAAAAGTGGAATTCCAGCTGTGGCAGAACGTTCTCCTTCCTGACACGGCCTCACTGGTGCCAAGAGAAACAGCTTTGGCCATCCCGAATCCCTGTGGCCATCCCAAATCTTCATGGCCATCCCAAATCCCTGTGGCCATCCCAAATCCCCATGGCAGTCCCAAATCCCTGTGGCCGTCCCAAATCCCCGTGGCCGTCCCAAATCCCCGTGGCCATCCCAAATCCCTGTGGCTGCCCCAAATCCCCGTGGCCATCCCAAATCCCTGTGGCCATNGCCATCCCAAATCCTCGTGGCCATCCCAAATCTTCATGGCCGTCCCAAATCTTCACACCCATCCTAAATCTTCATGGCCATCCCAAATCCCTGTGGCCATCCCAAACCCCCGTGGCAATCCCAACTCTTCATGGCCATCCCAAATCCTCGTGGCCATCCCAAATCCCCGTGGCCATCCTGAATCCTTGTGGCCATCCCGAATCCCCGTGGCCATCCTGAATCCCTGTGGCCATCCCAAATCTTCATGGCCGTCCCAAATCTTCACACCCATCCTAAATCTTCATGGCCATCCCAAATCCCTGTGGCCATCCCAAACCCCCGTGGCAATCCCAACTCTTCATGGCCATCCCAAATCCTCGTGGCCATCCCAAATCCCCGTGGCCATCCTGAATCCTTGTGGCCATCCCGAATCCCCGTGGCCATCCTGAATCCCTGTGGCCATCCCAAATCCCCGTGGCCATCCCAAATTCCTGTGTCTGGCTTGAGACTCGCTGCTCGTTCTGGGTGAAATCCATAGTATTTTGTCACATCATTCTTCCACAGAATTCCAGGATGGTTTGTGTGGGAAAGGACCTGAAATCCCATCCAGTTCTGTGGGCAGGGACACCTTCCACCATCCCAGGTTGCTCCAAGCCCCATCCAACCTGGCCTGGAACATTTCCAGGGATGAGGAATCCACAGATTCTCTGGAAAAACCGCTTCCTGTCCCATTGGCCGATCCTTTTCCCAGAAACCCTCAAGGGCAATCTTCCCAGCGATCCCACAAATTATCCAGGTGTCCACTTGAGGTTTCCGGCCTCCCTTTCCCATAGGCAACAAAGCTCTGATCCAGGTGGTTACTCCCTAAAAAAAAAAAACCCTGGAAAACCGCAGTGGGGTGAGGCGTTGGGCAAGCTCAGCTGGCTCGGGTCATCCCTGGAATATTTGGAGCTGGGGGGAGGAATCTGCCGGGTTGGGATGCGCCCGGATTCCGCATCCCGGGAGAAGATTCCGGCGGCTGCCAAGGCAGACTCGGAGATGAAGTCCCCGGTGTGTCTCGGCGAGTCTGTGCCGCAGATATTTTATGAACTATTAGCAGGTCGTTAATGGAGCTGAAAACAATCTCATTTTCACTCCGCTCCGTGCCCGGCGAGCCGTGGCCGAGGGATCTTGGAGGATACTCGGATGCCGCGTCGGTAATTCCAGCGCGGCGGGGCTGAGTCAGAGACGGGGATTTATGGATTTATGGGATGGTTCTGCCACGCTCCCGTGCCCGTGCCCGTCCCTCTGGGCCACCAATGCCTTTATCCCCGGTGCTTCAGCTGCTTCCCTCTGTCCCCCCTGCTCCAGGCAGCCTTCAAAAATGTATTTCATTCATTCTCGGGATGCAAATTCTTCCAGGTTTTTGGGAAGTTATCAGCGGTTTCTGCCGCAATTCGGGTGCTCCCAAAAGGGGATTAAATTGGCCGTTGTCAGAGGATGCGTCACTCCAAGGTTGTGAGGAGGGGACACTTCTAAAAAACCTCCCCTGGCTCCTGGGTTTCCATCCAGGCAGGTGGGATCGGAGCCTCTGTCCTTACGCTGGATCAGGATGAATCCTGCTCTGCTGAGCTCAGCCTGAGCTCTGGCACAGTTGGATATGGAATATTTAACATTAAATCCCTGTCCCAAAGCTGCAGGGTGAGGAATTCGGCCAGTTCTGGCCGTATTTTTGGTCTTCTTCTTCCAATGCTGCAGGATAGTTCATTCAGGATATTTCTTGGAGGATTTCTTTTCCCTGGAAAACACGGGTGCAGCTTGGAGCAGTGGGAAGGGTTCTGCCTGCAGAGGTGCCACCAGCTGTGGGGCGTGTTTGGGGTAAATCAGAGCAGCAAAGATTTGGGAGGAGATCCTGTTCCATGGAGACCTTCCAGGAGTGCTCCATGGCCATGGGTTTCCATCCAGGCAGGTGGGATGGAGCTTCTGTCCTTACTCTGGATCTGGATGAATCCTGCTCAGCCTGAGCCCTGGCACAGTTGGATATGGAATATTTAACATTAAATCCCTGTCCCAAAGCTGCAGGGTGAGGAATTCAGCCAATTCTGGCTTGGAAAGTCAAGTTTTTTTGGTCTTCTTCTTCCAATGCTGCAGGATAGTTCTTTTGGGATATTTCTGGGAGGATTTCTTTTCCCTGGAAAACACGGGTGCAGCTTGGAGCAGTGGGAAGGGTGGATTTCTTTTCCCTGGAAAACACGGGTGCAGCTTGGAGCAGTGGGAAGGGTTCTGCCTGCAGAGGTTCTGCCAGCTCTGGGGAGTGTTTGGAATAAATCAGAGGGGCAAAAATTTGGGAAGAGATCCTGTTCCATGGAGACCTCTTTAAAGTTTTTGGGATTCATTGAAGCAACCTGAGACGTTGCCTTCAAACCCCTCACGTTTCCCAAGGGATAAAGAAAAAAGAGGAGTTTATTGTTAAAGGACTCTGATGGGGGTGGTTTAAAACCATCAGCTGAATTATTTGGTTGTCCTTCAGCTTGAGGTGCTGCTGAGGCTTTGTCCAAGTTGTTTGGGGTTGTGGATGATCTTCCAGAGCCAAAATTCGTGTTTTGATCTTTTGTGGTTTTGTGATCTTTCGTGTTTTCGTGATCTTCCAGAGCCAAAATTTATGTTTTGATCTTTCATGTTGTTGTGATCTTTTGTGTTTTTGTGACTTTCCCTAACCCTAACCCTAACCCAAAATTCCTGTTGTGATATTTTGTGTTTTCATGATCTTTCATGGTTTTGTGACCTTCCAGGGCAAAAATTCGTGTTTCAATATTTCGTATTTTTTTGATCTTCCAGAGCCAAAATCCATGTTTTGTACCCCAGCTGCTCTGCTCATGAACCCAGGGGATGTTTTTTAGGCAAGATGTTGACCCAGGCCATGGTTTACTCCGAGTCAGAGGTCCCAGCCCTTGCAGGCAGAGCTCAGGAAAAGGGGAATGGATGTGTTTGCAGTGCACTTGGGCTTTTCCTTGTTTCCTGGTTCCAAAATCGGAGTGAATTTGGGTTCCTCCGGGGTGTTCTTGGTCCTGGCTCTGCTGTGACATCACAGGGATTTCACCACCACTTAGAAGGGAATTTGCTCAGGTGTTCCCCAGTTTGGGGTCCTTTGTGGTTTTCCAGAGTCTTCCCAGCTGCCGGAATGGGGAGAGGGGCACGAGGACATTTCAGGCCTGGGGGGGTTCAGGTGCCTTTTCCACACCTTAAATTGATCCAGTTTGGAATCATGGGATGAATCCAAGAGTGGTCAGGGTTGGATGAGACCTTGAGGACCATCCATGTCCAAGCCCTGCTGTGGGGATGCTGGATGGGAGTTTGTTGGGATCTTAAACCCTCCAGGAACTCCTGAAAAGTGCATTTAGGAAACAGCCGAGGGTCGTTTTAACCAAACCTCCCTGAGCAGCCGCAGGGGCAGGAAAGGGTTACCAGGGTCATTCCCTGCCCATTCCAGCAGATTCCTGGAGGGCCCTGGAGTTTCCAGGAAGGCTGGAGAGGGATCAGAGGAAAGAGGAGCTGCTCTTCCTGCTGGAGAGCCGAGTCCTCTCCATCCTGTGATTCCGAATCCCTCCTCCCTCCCTCCCCGACGAGTAATTAATGCATCTGTGAGTAATTAGCTGAGGTGGGAAGGATGAGGAGCTGGGCCTGTCCCGCCTTTCCTGCGGGAAAAGCTCCTCCTGGGCAGCCCCTCAAGAGAGGAAAGGAGAGGGGAAGAGGCTCTCGGAGAACGCTCGGAGCCGTCCTGCCGGAGGAGGAAATTGGATTGCGCCCACTCGAGCACCTGGAGTGGAGCTGAGCTCATTCCCGGGAGCCTCTGGAATGGCTCCGGGGGCTTGTAGGGCCCTTCAGATCCCGGGTGATGATCCCACAGCTGGGCCCTTGGGCTTTGTTGTGCCCGGGGATCACATTTCCCATTTTTCCACTCCGGTTCCTTTTCCCTCTCAGAGCTCTCGGGCCATTCCCGAGACAAAGGACGCGGGGCACAATCCAGGGGAGGATGGAGCAGCTGCGGCTCCTGCCTGAGCAGCACCGTAATTAGTCCAGTTGCTAACGAGCCAACGCCCCCGCTTCGGCACAGCAGTCGAGTCTGCAGAGGCCGAGCTCCTTCCAGCCCCATTCCTCCTTGGAATGGCCTGTCCTGGTTTTTCCAGCTTTGTCCCCACGGAATTTTAACCTCGTTGTCGTTCTCCTCCTCCGCAGGTGTCGGCACCAGGAATTACTACAGGAAGATCGGCTACGAGCTGGAAGGGCCCTACATGGTGAAAAGGCTGGAATGATGGTCCTGGAGATTCTTGTCTTGGAAGAGCAGGAAGGACACAAGGCTTATCCTGGGAATTATAACCCCAGGACTTGCTTCTGTCAGAGCCCACAGCCACAAAGAGCTCCGGAGTTGGACTTGATGATCCCGGTGGTCTCTCCCATTTCCAGGATTTTATGGAATAGGGCGTCATCTCCCCTGGGAAGAGCAGCCCTGGGATTGTCCCATTCCCCCCAGAGAGGGTGGGGACATTCCAGGTGTCTTGTCACCCATTGGGACGGGCTCCAAAGGTTGCATTTGAGGGGTGAAATTTTGGGATCCCTTTGGAGCGGCCTGGTGGGAAAAATGCCTCTTTCCTGACGCTGTCAGCTTTTGTAGTGTTCTGCATTAAAACCAGGAATAAATTCTGTGCTTATTTATTTAACACCAGGCTCAGCTGCTTCTGTCCATCCCAGGCAATCCCAAATCCAATCCTTTCTCCAGAGGAGGCTGGGAGGATTGGGAAGCCAGGACCTTGCTGGTGGGAGGAACTGAGATTCCTCAGAAACCCAAATCGTCCCTCAGGGAGGAGCTGAGGGTGGGAGGGATCTCGGAGCTCCCCACTCCAGGCAGGTCGGGATGGTGATCCTTGAGTATCTCCCAAGGGTGTCACCATCATCCCATCCCATCCCAGTGGGAATTGGGACTGCTCTGGCACCGCCTGCCCGTGGTGGATCCCTCCTGGCTGTTCCCAGCTCTCCGTCCCTGGTTTTGGGAAGGGTTTGGTCCCAGCACGGAGGGGAAGGTGGACCCTGCAGATCCTTAGATTCTCCTCCTCATGGAGATGGGGTGGATTTGCCTTTCCTGCCAGGAATTCTCCAATTAAAGCACCTCCCTCACCTCTGCCCAGCCCAGAAACCCCAAGGGCAGGTGGGTGTCCTTGGACGTCCAGAAGGGTGTCACCATCATCCCATCCCATCCCAGCAGGAATTGGGACTGCTCTGGCACCGCCTGCCCGTGGTGGATCCCTCCTGGCTGTTCCCAGCTCTCCATCCCTGGTTTTGGGCAGGGTTTGGTCCCAGCACGGAGGGGAAGGTGGATCCCGCAGATCCTCAGATTCTCCTCATGGAGATGGGGTGGAATTGCCTTTCCTGCCAGGAATTCTCCAATTAAAGCACCTCCCTCACCTCTGCCCAGCCCAGAACCCCCAAGGGGAGTTGGGTGTCCTTGGACATCCACAATTCCAGAGTTTCGGAAGCCGCATTCCCGTGCTGTGACTTCAAACCAGGAGCGAGCGCCTGGAGCTCCGACCTTTTCCACCTCTTTTTTTAATAGGATTTCCATCAGGAGCGGGGCTGAAATCCAGTGGGGACATTGACGTTTCAGGTGTTGCTGTAACAAATGACTCTGTCAGGAACCTTCGGAAGCTTTGCCGGCAGCAAAGGCTCGGACACGCACAGGAAAAACCGGGAAGAGGAATTCCATGAGGAAAGCTCTGTGATCCAGAAACAACAAAACATCCAGGGATGATCAAGCAGTGACGATCCGAGGAAAACTGGGAAGGACAAACCCACAGGGCCCCGTTTTGTTGGGAATTTAAAGCCGTGTCAGATTTCAATCCGGATTTGCGCGAGCGGGATTTTTTCATCCCCTGGAAGAAGGGCCACGCTCAGCTGTCGACACGGTAAAACTGAAGGACGAAGGAGGAGATGCAATTCCTGCCCAGAATGGGTGAAATCTTCCGGAAAATCTGTCGTCCTGTCCCCGCTGACACGATTACGGATGGCGCTGACGTCGGGAGCCGTGACAGCCCCGGCTTTTTTTCCAGGAGCTCGACCCTCCAGCAAAAAATTGGGGAAATATCGAATCCATTCCCTCTTTTTATTTTGTCTGAACTCAATCCTGTCCGGAGCTGACCGGCAGCTTTATCGAGAAATAAAGCGATTTTATTTTTTTTTCCTCCAGGTTTTATTTTTAGCTTCCCATTTATTTTTCAGCTTGTTCCAGGCTCGTTTTTCGTGCCGTTTCAGCCGTGCAGAAACACTCCAGGCTTGTCTGCACAGGCTCAGGGATGTTTGGAAGTGAGATGGATTATTTTGGATATCGAGTTGTTCCTGGTGTTTTCTGTTCTGGGACTGGGATAAGGGCAAGGAGAGCAGGGCTGGAAAACCCTTTCCGTGAAAAAAAATTTGGGGAAAATTTCCAAATTTCCGATTTCTGAGCTCCCCTTGGGACAACTTGAGGTGTTTTCATCATATCCTGCACAGGAGACCCTCCAAGGGATTTTTCCTGGTGGGTTTTTTTTCCCAGCATTCTGGAATTTTGGGTGGTTATTTATGGTAATTCCTACTCTTGGGAATTCCTGTCTATAGGATATCAGCCTGGAGCTGCTGACAGCCAAATTCCAGCCCCTCCTCTCATCCTTTCTGATGAAAAAAAAAAGTGGATTTTTCACACAAGATCTCCCACAACTCTTCAAAACATAAAAAAAATACAAAAATAAAACCCCAATTTGTCCCTAAAACCCAACAGACCACGGGATGTGCCCAGTCCCAAACCTGTGGAAGTGAAACCTGGGGCTGGGACGACCAAAACTTCCAGGCTAAAGGTTGGAATAGAGAGAAACGGGGGGAAAAAGGGGAAAAATTCCCAGAAATTCCAAACAGCGCCGGGCAGGGTCTCAGGTGAGGTCAGGTATCCAAGGAAGTGCAGAGTGATGGGAATTTGATCTTCTCCCCAAGGATCCATCCCTTTCTCCCAGCAGGAATTCTGGATTTCTCCTTCAGTGAAATCCTTGGGATCACCTCCAGCCCTTTTCCAAATGGGATGAATGGATTTGGTCCTTTCCAATGCCTGCAGCAGCCACTTGGTTTTGGGCTTTCTCCAATCCTTTTTCCAGCTTGTGGAGAAATTTTGGGAAACTCGAGGTCCCTGGAGAAGCTGTGGCTGCCCCTGGATCCCTGGGAGTGTCCAAGGATGGATTTTGGATCCCTGATCTGGGCTTGGGATCCACAGGGATCAGGAGATATCCCAGGATAAGGTGCTGGGAATTCCCAAGGTTTCCAGGTGGATTTGGGAGAAGCCAGAGCTCCCAGAGGACCAGGAATGTCAGCACAGGATTGGGAATTTTGCCACACGGAGACAATTCCAGAGGGGGAAGGGTTAAGGAATTGTGCATGTGCTGGGATTCATGGAACAGTGGGAATGGGAGGGATAAATCCAGCAGATCCAAGGAAAACAGGGAGGGGAAGAGCCCCAAATCCCGGCAGGGATGGAATTCCAGAGGTGGAAAACAGCGGGAATCTGCCGCAGGGGGCTCCAGGAGAGCTGGAATTCGGGAAAACAGGAGGCAGGGGATGGAATTCCCACTGGGAAAGGGGAGCTTGGCGTGGGATCATGGGAAGGAATTTCTGGCTGGGCTGGGATTCCCAGAGAATCCCTGGATCCCTGGGAAGTGTCCAAGGCAAGGCTGGAAAATCCCATAATGGGATGGGACTGAAGGTCCATGGATCCCATCCCAAACCATTCCAGGATTCTGGGGTCAAGGACATTCAGGATCCATCCTGAGGGATTTTTATGGAATTCTGGGATGGAAAAGGGAAGGGAGACCCTTCCTGGAGTCTTGAATTCCCCGTGAAGTCCCTGAATCCCAAAATTCCTTCCCAGAGAGGAGTCGGGATGGGGCTGGATCCAATCTCAGGCTGGGAGAGCTGGGAATGTCCAGCTGGATCAGGGAAGGATCCAGGGAATCCTCTGAGCCTTTTCCAGAGGGAAAGGAGATAATGGAGAGACTTTGGAAAGGGCTGGAGGGTCAGGAGCCAAGGAATTGAATTCCCACTTGGAATGCAGATCTTGGGAAGGAATTCCTGGCTGGCTCAGGTGGCCCCAGGGCCAGCAGCCTCCTACTTCCAGAATTTATTGAATTCCAAAAAAAAAACCCCACTTCCAGCAGCTGGAGGAGCTGGTGTGGCTGACGTGGAAAAATCCCTTTTCCTGCCTGGGATGAGCTGGGAGTTCTGGATCTGCTCAGGAATGGTTTGAATGATTTGGGATTAACGGAGCAGATCCCACCAGGATTTTTGTCTTTTCCCTGGATGAATCAATCCAGCCCCTGGATCTCCCTGAGTTTTTGTTTGGTTTTTGTGAGTTTTTTTGTGGGTTTTGGGGGTTTTTTTTGTAGTTTTGTGGGTTTATCCCACAGAAAAATAGGAACAGGTCCTTTAGTGTCCCTAATCCCGATTTCATCACCCCGATGGCTCCGGCATTTCGGGAAACTACGAGGAAGGGAAAAAAAAACCATGGAAAAACTGGAAAACTTACAGGATTTTTTTTTGGAAAAGCTTCACCTCGGAATTCAAAGAATCACAGAGTCACATCCCTCTTTTTTCCTTCGGGAGAGGCGAAGCTGTGGAGAAAATTGTGGAATTACATCCCGAGTCAACAGGGGATCCAAAAAAAAAAAAAATGGAATTTCACCCACCTGCAGCACCGTCCTGATCCCAAAATGGGGAATTCCAGAAGTTGCTCCCAACAGGAAATGCTGTCCTCGAGTCCCCAAGGCCCAGCTGTGACAGCAATTTTTGGGATTTGGGATTCCCAGGAGCTGGAAGTGAAACTGTCCCCAAAATCCATCATTTTCCAGGGGATTTCCCATCTCCCATTCCCAAATGTCAGATTTTCCTGGGGGGTTTTTTCCTCTTTTTTTTTCCTTCCCCCCCC
>VWZU01012303.1:14314-32020 GCA_013397095.1 Sterrhoptilus dennistouni
TTTTTTTTTTTTTTTTTTTTTAATTTGTTTTTAGATGCAAGGTAACATGAAGGAAATTATCTTTTGGTGCTTAAGTGAGTCACTCAAACACAGGCTTACCGTGCCAGCTTGGGTGTTTTAGGGCACCCAGTCTTGCATCCAGGTGCCTATATGGTAAGGCCTCAGTCTGGTGCCATATCCTTGTGCCTATCTCTTGGACAAGTTTAGCCATAGCTGGACTTTCAGTTCACTGGAGTTGGGGGCAGTATTTATCTGTGAAACTGCTGAATAAGCTGGTGCCCTGTGGTGCTCCGAGTCCTTTGGAAGCACAGGGAAGTGAGGTTGGGTGTCTCCTCAGAGCACGGCTGGGCTGTGAGCCTCCACCCTCAGATCTCCTTTGATCTGGGGGCACTGGAGGAAGCCCATTAAAGCTGTCCCTTTGGCTCCACAGTGCTTGCTGTCACCTCACCTACACGTCCCTGTCCCAGTGCCCTCCCTTTTCATTTCAGTGCCCAGTGCAAGTCCTGCTTACGGTGATCTGCCCTACCTGGAGCTCTTTTAAAGAATAACAGCCTGCGTGGAAGCAGGTTCAGAGAAGTTAGAGATCAGCACAACCTTTTGCTCATCTCTGCCTGCCTCTTTCAAACAGCTTTGAAGAGGGAAGGTCTCCTCTCCTCCTTCCCCACTGCCCCTCTGCCCCAGCTTCTTCTCCTTCCTGCCTGGGAGTAAACAGTAGATGGTACATGTATTAACACTGAGCTCTAACACAATGCTCCTGGGCGTGCTCTGTGTGCAAGTCCCTGGCAGCCGTAAATTAATTAAAAGTAGACAGAAACCCTAGGAAAAAAGCAAGTTCCCTTCCCCCTTCCCCCCTGCCCCTCTTTTCCTTTCTCTCTCTGTGGGTAAATAGCTAATTCCTTTGTTCCTTGCTGCACTATTTCATTTCTGCCATCATTGTCCTCATTGTTCTCTGAAACAGGAGGGGTCTGGGCCAGGAGCAGCCAAGGTCTTGGCTAATGACGGGAAGTCTTTAAAGTTTGCGCTGCATTTCATCTTCTCTGTGGGAGTTTTAGGACGCATCCAGTGTTTGATCCCCACCGTGCAACTTTGCTTCTAGTTAATTAACAGATCCCCATTACACTCTCTCATCTGCAAGCACATGGGAGGCCTATCAGGAGGTAATTCAAGGCCAATCTGAGTGATGGCAGAAATTAGAGAAAACGGTTGTTTTAGGGTTCTAACATCCAGGAATAAAGCTCTCCCTTTGCAGAGGTGCCCTGTAAATTTGGGCTTGTTTTGTTGTATCATTTTAAGTTTTTAAGTGATGCCCCTTGCAATTAGATCTGTAAGGAAGTTTGGGGTTTTTTTTTCAGGAAGAGTAGATGGGAAAGCAGTTTATTTGTGTGGCTGCTACTTTGCTGTGCTGGCAGCCTGCATGGTGTATGGTTTTGAGGGCCAGTTGAAACAAAACCGCAGTGTTATTAGCAAGATGTTTTCACCTTCCTTTCATTCCCAGCTTCCCCATTTCCACGAAGCCTATTATACAGGTTACAAGTATCTTATGGCAAGTTTTTTTAGTGCCGAGTAAAACCACCACAGGCCTCCCAGCTGTAGAGCTTTGTCAGGCTTTCAACTGAATACTGCCTCTCTCAGGAGTGCAACCTTCTGTCGACTTTGAATGTTTAGAGTTTTCTGATATTCCTCTCCTTCTTTCCTCTTCCCCACCCTATGAGCAATGACCCCCTTTAAGTAACGAATTAGGGACTGCTCCTGCAGTTGCAATTCTCAGTTCAGCACTTGGCAGTGAGAACCAAACCATGGCTATTTAGTGCAGCGTTAAATGGCTCACCGCATTAGCCCCCTGGCATGCAAAGCTATTAGGTTGTTTTACTGTTGTTAAAGTTACATTTGTTAGGTGGAGTTGCTGCTCCAACAGAAACTTGGTACTGTGGGAAGGCGCAGGCAGTGTCTTTGTGGTTTGTGTGGTTAGGAGAGACCAAAGTTTCCCTTCTCCATGAGGCTTTAGGGGAAGATTTTCAGCTTTGTTGCAATCAATCGATCTCGACTGACCATGACACCATGGCAGGGAGTAATTAAATCATGACCAGTAATCAAATCGTGACTAGTTCCTTACCTGTTCCTTGGTTAGCTTCCAGCAGGGCTGCAGCAAGGTGGAGGTAGCCTGAGAGGGAGAGTCCAGCACTTTGGGATCTCTAGTTAGTGCCACACTTGGCAGGTTGTGTCCTCAGTGTGATGGGCCACTGCTGGTACCCTCGCCCAGTCCTCTGGCTCCTCGGTACATCTCAAGGGAAGAGCATCATGTGGGGTTGTTATTCTCAGGGGGCAGATGTTGGGCTGATGTGAGGACTCTGAGCAAGTGTGGCTGCACAGCCTTTCCCCAGAATCTCCTTCAGCCTGTGCTCTGCAACACTGTGCAGCCCAAGAAATGCTCCAGACCTCCCTCAAAACAGGCCCTCACAGATGAAGGATTCACTGTTGTCTGCTATGAGTGAAAAAAGAAGCATTATTTTGATCCTGTCATCAGGGCTGTCTGGAAGATCCTGAACACAGCTCTTGTAGCTGCAGAGGTCACTGATCCCACTGGGAGGTAGGATTCATGTCTTAGTGTACAAGTGTAGAAAATTATGTAGAAGGTTCAGTTCACCCTTTGGTTCAGTACTGTGTGCTAGACTGTCCATTTCCCAGTCCTGAACTTTGTCTAAAACCAGTATTTATTCTCTGCTTAATTAAGGAATCTACACTCATATTCTAAATAAACATCAACTAAAATATTTAAGATGTGTGTGTGTATATATATATATTACCATATATTAAAGAAACATGCTCTACTATAAGGAAAAAACCAGAGAAAACACAAACAGGGAGGTTTGTGTTTGATGATTTCCCTAAATCATCAAAGGGAATGATTTAATATTTGAGCCTCAAATACTAGTTTGAATCCTGACAGGGTCAGCAAAAGCCTTCAGTGTTCCTGATTTTTCTCCAGCTCACTGAAGGTTTCATGGACAAGAGGTAAAGGAGTGCCATCCTTTTGCTCCACTTAAGCCCCAGTGTTCTGTGGAGCCAGCTGTAGTTGCAGGAATTTGCTCAGCCTGCCCTAGTGATTTCTCTTTTTTTTTCTTCTTGTTCTTACTCAAATTGCAGTGATTTGCATCCTGCGTTTTTGCAGCAGCAATACCTCTCCGTTGCTGGACACAGATATTCCAAAGGCTGATTTTTGGGGGTGGGAGGAGGGGAGTGGATGCACTGAGGCGAAGTGAAGCTGTTTGATTTGATCTGAGCGCGATGAAACGGGCAGCACGTTCACAGTTAAGGCACCCTGTTGCTGATGTGACTGGGATAGACAGGGTCCTCAGCTGCTAGGCAGGGATGCTTGGATGTGCCACAGGGTTTCAGAGAGGATCCCCCTGCAAAGGGAAGCGTGTGCCAGTATTGTAGAGCGCTTGTGCCAGCCAGCTTGCAGGGTTGATTTGGCATTTGGCATATTGGTAGCGGCTGCCAGTGTGTGTGGTGGAAGAGAAGGGAATAGACAAGAAAAACACAGGGGTTTAAAATAAAAATTAAAATTATTTGCTTTGTGCCATATGGGCTTCAATATTTTGACAAAACTAAGGCCAAAATTAATCATGCCAGGTTAGAGTTTTTGTTCAAAAACATATGTATAACTGTCCCCCTGAGTATGTGTTTGAGTTATGATTTTTGTCCAGGAAAACCTTAACCTTTTCAGTTTCTTGTTCTGTGCTCCACTACCAGTTGTTCCACCTGGATGAACTTTCCCTACTGTGTGAAAGTTTAAAATAGTTCTGCTTTCTTGAAAGTTTCTTAGTTAAATCTAAGAATTTTACTTTGTTGATTTCCTTTTTAAATTTTTGTTTGGAAGAGTTTATTTTCTTTTCACAGAACTAGATTTTAACAAGAGCTGTCTTGTGTCCAGACTGGACGGTTTGATCAAAAAGAAGGGAGGAAGGGGTGAAGGAGAAACCAGAGCTGCTGGTAATGGGAGGAAGGCATGAAGGAGAAACCAGAGCTGCTGGTAATTGTACCATACAATGATTCCATACAATGGTTGGAGAGCCATTGTATGGAAAGTGGAAGTCCCTTATGCCTTTCCTGCTGGTCCTGACTAAGATGCTGTTTCCACTGCATGTACAGTACAGGGATTCAAGTTTAAAAACATGGAATCTGGCCAATTTGGGGATTTAAATTTATAAAGTAACTGTTCATAACATCTACAGGAATAGGACCTTGTGCACCTGTGAACCACTGAATTTTTCACTAAAATGTTTTCATCGAGCACCCAACATCTTACTTTAACAGGATATTATTCAGGCTTGCCCTGTATTAGGCCATTAATGGACAAGCTTGTCTATGCATTGAATGAATATTTTTCTGCACTGGTTCCTGTTGTGGCACTTTGCTTCATGACTGAAAATGCCATATGGAGTGTACCTTAATCCACTTCATAAGTAAAGCTCGACTGTACAGAGGCACTCCTGAAAAGAAATAAGCATGAGTGTGGAGTGGAGCTGTTCTGTATTAGCTTTTCAGGGCTAGTTGGTTATGTACACAAGTCCACATGATGGTAGGAAATCTTGAAAGATCCAGTTTTTATAGAGTTCAGGTGTGATTGAATTGGGTGGTTTTGTTCATCCCACTATAGAGATATGAGATGGATATGAAATTCAAATATAGATCTCTCTCTTTTTAAAGTTTAGTAGTGTTCAGAGGCAGAATTTAGGCAATCTTTAATTCATGTATGTAAGCAATACTATGACTATGTGAAGACAGTAAATATATTTCTATCTGTGATTGATCTCAAGATCAGCCTATCTATTATCATAAAGCCCCTCCTTTGAGAGTGGGAAGTGGGTGGAAATTTGAAAGAACAAATTTAAGCAACTGGTTTCCTTTCACTTTTAAAACCAAATAGTGAGAGAGGCATAAAAGACCTCCAGTTTGGATGATAGTGAAACATTGCTTTGAAGTTCCAACTAAATTGCGTTTCTTGTTCTCCGCTGTCGCATGTAAGACTCAAAAAAAAAATTGGACAAGCAGTGATTAGTATATAATAATGTATGTTCAAATAGCTTATGGTATTATGAAAACAAAAATTCAAAAGGCCAATATACTGACAGTTAAAATCTGTCTAAGGGGCAATAGGGGGGAACCTTCACAAAAACAATATGCTGATTGCATGCAGCTACCCTGCCGAGTCAAATCTTAAATAAATTATACATACATCGCTGTACTGGAGCTGAGAAATGAAGCAGTTTAAAATGTTCCTGGGTTCTGTGCTTTAGGCAAAGCCTGTATCCACTCTGTGTCCTTAATGCATCAGACATTTGGTCTGTTGGTTTGGGTGCCCTGCCACAGGAACTGGGCACTACCAGGTGCTTCAGAAGCCAGTGGAAAAATACAGCTTTGCACTGGATCACATACAGGGAGAAGTGTGGGTGATAAATAATCTCCCTTGATTTGTTGATAAGGAATCCCTTTCTCTCAACTGCAACATGCACCCCCAGTCCCCTCCACCCACTTGTAAGAAATCCTGATGAAGTACTGAGATGTTGCATATTTGGGAAAGATTTTTCCCACAGAAACAAATTTATGCATCCAAAAATTCAGTTTCTAAGCAGTGGAAGTTCTTCAGGAATTTGGGTCAAATCTGATAAGTAATTTTAGCCAAAATAAAGACGAAAATAAAATTCTGAAAAACAGAATGATTCATTTCAATACAGGTGAAAGTGTTTTGCTTTCATGAGATTTCCAAGAAGACTCATTAACTGTACAGTCTAGTGATAAGGGCTGCTCACAGGTGTTCATGTCCTTATCCTCTTCCTTCCTAAACTAAAAGTCTTGGATGGAAATTTTCTTCATCTTGCATGCCATTCTTAGTCCATCTATACATACAAGTATGCATATGTGTATGTGGAAGGAGAAATAGAATAATTCTGTAGGTGTGTGAGCAGGCTATTCCCTGGGAAAACAGTGGGGTCCACTCCTAGTGCCAGGGAATATGGAAGTGCTTATCCAGAACTTGGACTGAAAAGATTGATAATGAGATCCTGATGTAACACTGGTTGGGGCAGATATCAGAGTATGGTGCACTCACAGATCCTTGTTCTAAATCATATTTAAGTTCAGGTCCTGATCTCAGTGAATACTTGAAACCATAAGGTACAATGGTAAGGAGGGTTTGACAGAAGCATCTTGTTCACAGGATCTACTTTTAAACTGCTGGCCAGCACGTTCTTTTGTCCAGCAAAAGTTTCCTTAATTCACAGTTATTTGTACAATTCCCCTTTCAACAGTGGAAACTCAGATTTTGACTTGAAGGCAGCAAAAAAATAACTCAGAAACCTTGTTAATATTAGTAGACTTTGCTCAGGTTTTTGTGTGTTTCTTGGGATTAAATTGCACTTCCTAAACATCACCTAAAATCTATGCTAAATAAAAAAAATGTTTTACTTCCTACTCAGGATGTAATCCAATTTTGGTCCTTGGGTAACAGAATCAATCACATTAGTAATCGCAAACCCAGCACAAGGGGATGCAAACCAAGAATGCTACTGCTCTTCGTGTACTGTCATGAAATTCTGGCTGTTCTACCAAAATCCCCTTTCAAAGATTCAGTTAAATTACAGTGAAAAAGAGCAAAATTTGGCCCTTACTTCTGATATAGTATTGATTACCTGCTATCCTTTTATCAGTTTCATTTGCTGGAGTAGACACGATTTGAACTTATTTCAAAAAGTATATTTCAACATCACTTGGCCACAAACAAAGGCTAATGTGTCCAGCCTTCAGACAGCTTATTACCATTCAAATACTCTGGAGATAAATTATATTAAAAGAAAGAAAGAGGAAAAAAAAAAGACGTTTCAGCTTCTGACTCATTCTAAATGGAGACTTAGCTCTAAGTAATCAAAATTGCTTTGGTTGTGCATAGCAGCATTAAAAGCCTTGTCCACTAATTGAGTGAAGCGGCTCCAGTGGAGCAGCCTTGCCCCCTCATTATGTGATCTTGCAAGTGCTGTTTGTCATCATTGCTTGCTGGTCTCAATCTAACTGTGCTGCTGGTGCAAATTAATGGTAATTCCCTGTGACAGGCTGTGTCCTTCCAGTGAAACCACAATATGGATCTCGTGCCACCCCTGCCCTGCTCCCCTTCCCTCTCCACACCTACCAAAGTCTGACTTCCCACCTCAGGGTATCACTCCTGACTTATTCCCCCAACTCCTTCCAGCTGACTGGTGTGTCAGGGTGTGTTGTGGCTGCAATGATGGATTGCACCCCGTGCTCTGCTGAAATACTGTGGAGGACATGTGTCAAACCAAAAGCAGCATTTTCTGGTGGCTCGGGAGATGGGCGTCATCATCCACCACCTTGTGCAGCTCAGTGTGCTCCAGCAAGCAGGAGAGACCAGGGGGGTAACACTTGAAAATCAAAGTTAGCTAATACAGATGGAGTGCTGACGTGTCATTGCTGAGCTTTTACACTGTTGAGGTTTCATTAATTTATTAAATTTCTACTTCCATCCTGACCTCAAGAAAGGAACTTATTAGTTGGGAGCTTAGAGCTCAAGAAATCCATGCCTTTCTTTTCCTCAGGTTGTTCCCTCTGCGACAGATGCTTGTAGTCCCTTTTAATAATATCTCTACTTCTCATCTTTTGGTTTTGCTGTCCTTTGAAATTACAAACCGTGCTGTGGGGGCTGTCTGTAGCTTTGTGTGTGTGTGTGTGGATCTACAAGGAAGCCCTGGTTTCAGCTGGGGCTTCTGTCCCAGATTCTCAGCTGGTATAAGTTGGCAGAATGCCACTGAGGTCATTAAGTGTATGTGAAGGGTCTGTGGCATGTCATTGTTATTTGCATTGCTGGAGAGAGGGAATCTCCAGCCAGTGTGATCTTAGCCCAGATCTTAAAGAATTAACACCCAATTCTCAGGCATATGGAGTCTTTCCTCACTTCAGTTAGTTTCATTTTAAATGAAAATGAAAAAAAATTACATGAAAATTGAACACTTTTTAAAGAAAAACATCTACTTCAAAGGAAAGTATTTGTACTCTCATTGGGATAAATTTATAGTGTTGTTTTAAAATTAGTGCTTCTTAGTAAATTTTTCATGTAAAAATCAACTCACCAACTTCTCACTTTAAAAAAAAATATTTTGGGATGGAGCAGGTAAAGGAGAGAAATTTAGACCAAACCTTAGAATATATTTTTTAAAATATATAATTCAGAAGAATCCAGAACTGATTGAAATCAAGGTTACAGCTCCAGGTTCATCCTAAGTAATGTTAATCACTTTTATGAGCTCACTAGGTTTTGAACACTGTCACCTGAGCTTGCCCCTTTAGAGATAGAGTGTTTCAGCCCCCATTAGGTTTTTACAATCCTTAAGGCAGTTTGTCCGTCCCTGGGCTGATCCTGGGCTGCCTGTGTTCTGGGCCCAGTTGGGTTGAAGTTGGGTTAGTCATCACTTCTCAACAGGTCATTGACTCTGGATTCATTCATTTATTTATTTATTTACTTATTTTTAATGCTGAAAGGTCCCCAGGATGAACTGTTACCACTGAAATATGACAGAGCCCCATCTCCAGTTCTTTTCATCAATACCAAGGTTAATGCCATTGTCCTCATTCCTCAGAGGAGACACCCAAAGCAAGGGAAGTGACTTGGCAGAGGTCAGCCAGGAAAGACATGTTTCTATCCACACCCCATACCCCTAATCTCATGGGATTTATTAGGACAGAACAAAACCAGGGTTCTTTTAACCTTAAATTGTAGAGTCATGTTGGACTTTCAGCTCAAATAGTTCCTCCCCAGTGGATTTAAAGCCTAAAGATGTGATTTCTAGCAATTCCAAGTCAAGTAAATAATCTAAAAGAATTTTTGGATGAAATGTCACCTGCTGATTGCAGGATTTGGGGATTTTGAGGTATTCCTGGCACTTTGGGAATCTGCAGCATCCTAAAATATCTCAAATGGCTGCATGGACTATTTCATGCACAAGGCTACAGGTAAATATTTTGGATGTTGAGTGCCTGTGGGTGTATCACAGGAGTGGGTCAGAACTTCTGACCACAGAAAGGAAAGGTTAGTTGCTTTTGTGTTCCACACTGTGCCCAATTGACAGGACAGACACCAAGTTTAGTGCTTGAATGTAAACTCAGAGATCTCTGTGTGAGGTTGAAATAATTTCTCAAATTTACAGCGTACATATAGCTGGTGATACAGTGTTATAGACACTGCAGAATCAATACTAGAGGTGCAGGTGAATACTCTCTCAAATGACTGTGGGAAACAAAATAAATCTTAGTTTTTCTGCTTGAGAAAAATAAAATTCTCAAGGTTTTTAACTCTCTGCCAGAAGTCTCCATTGAAAGCAACAGCAGAAGTCCTAACTGATTTGAGTACTGTAGGATCAAGCCCCAGGTGTTGCAGGACACTTGCTTGCACATCTAGTGTAAAAAAATTCGAGTTCTTTGAACTGGCAAAAAATATCTTTAATTTAGATTATATGTAATTGTTTTTTATTAGAACTTTAACTTGGTTAAGTATAATCAGGTAGCTATTGTATAATTTAAATGGGCAGTGATTGTTATTTGATAATAACAACTTACATTTATATAGTGCTGTATATCCCAAAGGGATCCCAGATGATTTTAAAGACTCAACAATAAAATGCACAGCAAAGTAAAACGTTAAATACAATTACAGCATTACTAGAAAATATGAGGATATTAAAAATCTGGCGGTCTGTGGCTTGCTTCTGCTCTCATTTGAATTCATTAGCCAAGCTCACCCAGAGTGCAAATGGATTATTAGTGGTTCTGCCATATCTGATTTAAGAAATTTTCTGTACAAGTACCTCCTCTGTACTGGGAGGGTAGTAAAGGATGTAAATACCTTTCTGAAGCTTCACTCATGCTGGTTGCTTAGGTGGAATGTTATTTTGGGAGTCTGTTGAGGGGCTTGAATTCCTCCCTCTCTTGTTTGGGTGGTGGTTGTACAGGGTTACACTCTAAGGATGGTTTCTTGTTAGATGGGAGGAGCCCAAACAAATGCCACATGCCTGCAACATCAGTATGGGAACTCAGACAGTGTTTTGCACCACCAGTTCTTTTTTTATAGATAAGTCTTGAAATAGCTTAAAATTTAAGCCTGTTACAGTCATCTTTGGGTTTTCCATGTTGCATATGAGGTGCACAGTACACAGTTTATGCCTCTTAAGCTGCTCTTCCAGGTTTTTTCATGTTTAAGTTTCTCCACCAAAAGGGTTGTCTAGCACTGGAACAGGCAGCCCAGGGAAGTGTTGGGGTCACCATCCATTGGGGGACTTACAGGATGTGCAGACATGGCACTTAAGGACAGGATTTAGTGGTGGATTGGCAGTGTTAAGACCATTGAGTCCAATCATTAGCCTTAAGGGACTTTTCCAGCCTAAATTCTATGATTCCAAGTGTCCAGCTTTGTACTTTCACTCCTTAAATACGCATTGTCAGTGCTGAAGGAGGTGAAAGCTTGAGGGATGTTAATGTGTTCTACTACAGCACCGTAGGGAAGGCTACCCTGGAACTGCAGGTGGGAAGCAGAGAAGTTCTGCTACAGCTGGCTCTCCACAGACAAGAGGTATGGAAACAGTCCCTGCCTCCTACAGGGTGCTATACAGGGCTTCAAAAACATAAAAATGAGAATTACAGGGTTGTGTTGGGAAGGGAATGACTGAAGTGATGGGACTAATTTCATTGCTGACCACAAAAACAGAGGCAAGCAAATGCTGTTTTTGTGGATGGGTAATATAGGTCACTTGCTTTGTGTTGTTTCTTTTCTAATGTCTAATAAATTATAGTCTAATTCTGAAATATTTCCAGAACCCCTGAAATAGTCTTGAATTATAAAGTGTTTTCAACTGCTGTTGTTTGCACCTGAATAAAAAGATTTATTGCTATTAAACATAAATTTGGGACCATGCAAAACAATGTGTAAACTACTTTTTTTTCCACTGGTTTGCCAGAGTCCTTGTCCACGGAGATGGTTTTCAGGTTCTGAAAATATTAATTTATCCCTGCCTTTTGGCCACAACATATGAAAACAGTCTACTACGAATAATTTAGTCTTAAAGCCATAGTTCTTTCTCAGTATCTGAGTTTTTCTTTAGTTTCTGTTTTAACACTCATAATGATTGTGTGAAAGTTGTTTGCAGATACTGTCTTGTTTTTCATATTTGTAATGAAGCATGAGGGATTTTTACATTTTGTGGCAAAAGTTTTGCATGGGTCTTACTGTAAAGCTTTCACAATGTCTTTAACTTGTTTTATTTTTGGGAGATGGAAGAAAGGGAAATAGAGACAAGTTTTCTGCTCCATTTAGCCTATGTAGCAGATGATAAATCTCAAGTACAAATAGTGCTACACCCAAGACACTGAGCTCTAATTTTTGATCCTCCATGCACTGGTGGCCTATTTAGCAATCTGTAATCACCAATAAATTTGTTGTCATGTAGTTAAGAGCCTGATCTCTGAGTAACATTGAGCCAAGGCTCTCAAATAAAGGTGGACCTTCTGAAATCCCTTTCCTCGGTGTTTTGGATTATACCTTTCTTGACACCACTACAACCAAGCACTGGGAATCCAAACTATATATAACTCATAGGGAAGTGCTATGAAAATGTTTTTTTCTGAAACTGTATTTAAGAGTAGGGTTAATAGTGATGATAATAATGATAGCACTTGTTGTCATTAGACCTTGGAAGAGGATCCAAGTCTTTTCACTCATCAGCGATGCACAAACTAATGGAAGGGCACCAAGCTGGACAGTGTCTTGTGTGTCCTGCTCTGCTCATTATAAATGCTGATATATGAAAGACAAATTGACCTTCCATATGGGAAGTTGTAGCTTTTCACTTACAGCTTCCCAATTTTGTGGAAATACTCCCTCCTGTTCTGGTTAAAGTTGTCGTACATTTTGAAAAGTCTGGATAGATCCTACTAGACTAGAATCCAGCCAAGGACATCATCTTCTCTGGAAAGAAATCAGTATTCTTCCTTAAGAGACTTGAATTTTTTTAATATTTTCAGACATTACTCAAAATAAAAAAGTTTAAATGTGTCTCTCTCTCTTTTTTTAATGGTCTCATTATTAGTTGAAATTTAAGGACTGAACTAGTAATTACTAATCAAAGTCTACCTGTGGGAGCAGAAACTAGATGGAACCTTGTTTTACTTATTTAAACATAAATCTCTAAAATTTGACATTAAATAGATTTCCCCAGGTTACCAGTAGTACCCTTCTCTGTGCCTGTAGGCCATCTACTAAAAAGTGAAAAAATGTGTGTGCATGTTGGTGACAGAGGTGTCACAAAAATGTGGCTGGCATTGTTCTAGGCATTGTTACACATGGGTGGATTTTGTGGACTCAGCACGGAAATAAAGGGCAGACTGGACAGAATAATGCTTCTTATTTATAATAAAACTGATTATGTTCAAGTAATTTGAAATCCCAGTGGTAGGGACGTGGGTACAATATCATTGTTGCAGTGCTTTTAGAGGGAAATAAGAAGTAAATAAAAGAAAGACTAACTTGAGTTGGAGCTTTAAATTTTATTAAGGTTTGTGGTTTTAGAACAGAGACAGAGAGTGACATGACATAAGTAATGGCAGTGCATTAGTGAAAGTAGGTGTCTGAAAGAAACTAGTCTGTGTTTGTGGAAGCATGAAACTGTTGAAAAGAAACTGCTACTTTCACACTGTCACATAAAAACTCCCGACAAGCCTGGCAATGAAGCGTAGAGAAACTCTCCCTTGTTTGTCCAAGAAAAATAGTGCATGCAAGAAAAAATAGTATAAATGGCTCTGGGTTTAGCTTCTGTAGTGTTTGATATCAGTCTTTAGGACTCAAAAGAAAAAGGATCTAAATGAGAGCATGAAAGAAAGTCCTGGGATTTTATTATGAAGATTTCTTTCAAAATAATTTTACAAAACACCTTTAAAGTGTTGAAGAAATCTGTTAGAACTAATCTCCGGAGTGGAAATAACTGTGAGTTATTATTACTGCAAATTCTATAAAGCATCTCCTTTGTATGTTTATATCATGCAGAAAATATAAATAATAGCTGATTAGTAGTCTAGAGTCAGAGCTCTGTTTTCTCCCCATATCGGATAAATCTCCTACTGATGGATCAAACATTTAATCAATCTAGTAACATGGCCTTCAGCACTATAGTATCTGAGTGCCTCCCAGTGTTGGAACGCTCAATAATGCTTGGTTTTTCTCCAGTTACTCTGTACTCCTTAATTTGATTTTGTTCTTAGTTACATTGATGTAAATCTAAAACTACTCCGCTGATTTTGATAGAGGAAGTCACCATTTATGAGCCTGAAGAGCAAAATCTGTTCCCCCCTTGCAATTCCTCAGCTATTCTTAAGTTGTACTATTAATAATATTTATTTGACTTATTAATCTGCTCCCTCATTTATTTTCCCTGTTCCTGCTGCATCTTTTTTTCTTCTGCCACTTTGGGTATGATCCAAAGTCCACTGAAATGGCTGTCAGTCTAACTATTGATTTCAGCCTGACTGTCCCTGAGTGGGGCAGTTTCCCACTCGTCCCTCCCTCCCTTTTTCCCCTCTGCAGCTCCTGAAGGCTTCTGTGGGAGCTTGTGGTCTGATTAATTAAAATTACATGTATTCCTACAGTTTTGTGAATAAGCGCCTTGCTGCACTGGAATCCTAATCCCCATATTTTCTTTAATACGCATTGCTTCCCTCAGTTTAGTTTTCCTTTAATGAGAGCTCCCTTTCCTCCTCGTGCCACAGGTCTTGGTCTCAGGTTCAGCATCTTGTGTTTTATGGGGAGCTTTGCCATGAGCCTGATCTGAGTTCTGTAGAAAACTCAGTGCAGAAACCCCACTTCTCTGAGATTTATTCAGGACCATGGTAGTGAATATGAAAAGGGTTTTGAATGAGATAGTTGTGACTTGTCCTTAGATTTTATTTTTTTTTCTTTTCTTTCCCCTTGCTGCCATCAACAGTTGGAAGCAGAAGAAAATAAAAAGGAGTTGAGAATTTAAGCTGGGAGACTTGGCAGGTAAGAGGTGTGTTTTCTTCCTTGCTAGGGAAGCATTTCTGGAAGTGCTGATGTGAATTGGCAGAGTCTTGGCTCCACTCTGGTAGACAAGGCTGGTCCAGGACCTGCACAGTCCAGCTGAGTTCCTTGATCCTTCACAGCCTTTTTGTGTCATTGCTGGCAGAGGCTTCACTTTGCTGGTTCCTCACCTGCAACAGGGGCAGAAAGGCTTCCCTGTGGCAGGAGAGTGGCTTGAGGAGAAATGCCGGAAAGACTGGGGAGGAATGAGCTGGTGTAGAAGGTGGCAGAGCACGTCAGCTGCTTGGACCAAGTTGCCCAGTTTGAGGGTAACAGCTGTGCTGCGTGGACAGCTGGGCTGGTGTTTGCATTATTTCAAGAAATGTTTTGCTAAGGGACTTGTGTGCTATCTATAACTCCACTGCGTTATCTTCTTTGAAGCCTCGTTTGATTACTTTACTCTCATTTCCTGTTCTACATGGTTTTAAATGGGGTGAAGGTGAAATACAGTATAAGCAAGATACACTACTTGCTTTCATATAAAAATCATGCTGAAAGCACAATAACAACATTGGAAAGCCAAGCACTACTCATTGGACAACTGCAGTTTGCAAGGACAGGTCCTAAGGGCTTACTTGAGGCACATCCAGGGACAAAAGGCTTTTCCTGGGAACAAAAGCCACAGCCAGCCTGTCAGATTTCAAACCTTCCTCTGAAGCTCGAAGCACCAAAGTGTTTTTCAGAGGAGGAGCATGAAGAATTTTCAATGTAATATTCCTTGTACCCTTGTTGTGGGGAGGAGTTGTCCCATTCCCAAAGAGTGCAGCCTGAGGCAGTCGTGCACCGGAGATAAATCAGCTGAAATGGCAAAATACTGGCGAGGTTTGAACAACTGCAGGTAGTTGTTTAATAGCTTGTGTCAAGTAATCTTAATAACAGGTATGGCTACTGATCCAGTCAATTATATAAATTGTCCTGCTGCCTTTCCTGGGCTCTTACTGAGGCAGAGCTATTGATACCTGAGATGTGACTGTGTGCAACTCCAGTACAGTGGCTGTCTTAAAAGACACAGCTTACCCAAACAGGGAGAGTCTGGTTTGTTTCTGCTTCTCTGCCTTTTCTCTGTGGCACACTGTAGTCAGAATCTTGGATTTTCTTCCCTCTCCTCTAAATTTGTGAGAACGCATTTAAATTTTAATATTCAGAGGCCCCAAAGATGTAAATAGTGCTAAGATAAGTGTTGCCCTGTTTGAAATTCCCTGCTGGGTCCACCTGTCATGCTTTGTCTGATGTTGGGATAATAAGCTCTGTGGGACAGTAAATGGCTCCCTTACTCATCCACACAGCCCGTTATGTTGCTTTCTGGAGGAGGCTTTGAGCAACACGTCATGGGAAAAATACCAAACTCCCATGGCTGAGAGTTTACAGGTCCGTGGAGAAAGCTTGGCTCAGACACACAGATCAAAAGAAGTTTGTGGCTGATAACAGAATAAATAATTTTCTAATCTGAAATAATCTGGTGTCTAGCACTTACGAGAAGACTCACCAGTATTATAGATTCGGTTGCAAAATTTTTTTGTCTGAGAATAAAGTATTTGTGCTTTCAGTTTATGTTACTAATTGACCTCTAACAAGCTGGACATGTTTAGCCTGGAAGAATTTATCTTCTGGGTTTGAATATTTGAACCAACCTATATTGAATACAGGTTGGCTTTTNTTTTTTTTTTTGCTTTTTTTTTTTTTTTCTTTTTAACCACTGCTTTCTTGGTTTTTTGCAATTTTCAAACCCATATATTGGCATCTGGTTTTTTGCTGTGAAGTTACATCATCTCCAAGCAAACCAGTGTAATGCATCAGGCTGTCTCCCTATCCATACTGGGTCATGTGTTTACTATTAAAGCTCAGTTTCTGTGCTTTTTCATAACAGTTTAGTTGTCTGCAGGAGCTGGTAGTTAAAGCATGGCAGGCTGCAGATAATTCTTTAGGCTCAGCCTCTGTTTTCACTGCCTTTGATCACAATACATTCGACTTTCAAATATTATTTATAAATTATTTTTTCACATGCTGCTTTTGAGTTTTGTGGATGTGCCTTTCCACACAATAGGAATAGGGGGTGATTTCTTATTATAGTTCCTTAGCATGTAAACATTGTGTTATTCTGAACTCTGATCAAATTTGAACTGTAAGTGCAGGTAAGAATACAAAGACATGGATCCCACAACAAAGATGTTGCAGTGAGAGTGGTAACAAATGAGATGGAAAAGGTGGAGAAGACAACTGTCAAACACAGCATGTTTGTGTATATATAAATGTACTTAGAGAGAGAGAAATACCCTTGTTTATTCTTGCAGTTTATTTTAACATCGTAGTAAAAGAAATATAATAGAAAGACCAATGTATAAAAAAATTCAAACCATGTGTCAGAACTTGTCTTCATGATAAAAAGGAAAAGCAGCCAGAGATTGAAAGAGTGGGAATGTTGGTATTTTTTTATGCATAGCTTGTCTTAAAGTCGTTAAAAATAAATTATTCAACCTTTTTTCCAAATAAAGTAGGAATTTTTATGAGTTATCCTTCTATAGGATTTTGATGAGAAAGAGTTGAGTATCAGTAGAGTTACAGAAACCTCCTCCACACAAATGTGGTAAAGCATCTTAGTTCTGTGGTCTGCAACTTGTATACCCAGTGTAGGCTGCAGAGAGTAGCTCTATGAAATAAGAGAAGGGAGTTTGTCTGAGGCTGTATTCTTGCCTCAGATTTTACTTCCAGTTGGTAAATAATATGAATTTTCTTGGGCAAATTTTCATTATAATCCCATTTTCTGTTGCAGATACAGTTTTGGTCAACCTGAGAATTTAAGTCTGTTTGTGTGGTGACAATGGGAAGTGGGTTGGGAAGAATTGCTGTTACTGTATTACTTCCCCTCCAAACAGGTCTCAAAATGAAACCAGCTGCTAAATTGGTAATCTACAAGCCCAAGTATTTGCATGCAGTTCTGATTATGGGTGTGAGAGGGAGGAAGCTCCCTTTCTTGCACATAATTTGTTTTCTGTGTCATCCTGAACTTGAGATCTGAATCTCTTACTTGCATCGATGGCTTTAGTTTTGGGGTTTTTGTGCTAGTTTTTGTAAAAATCCAAGACTGAGGCTTGCTTGCAAGAATGGCTTGTGGGTGGGTGCCTCTGACTGATTGTTAGACCCACCTGATCTAAGGAGTGTCATATTTATGTTGAAAGAGCAGGTCCAAATCATAGTGTGATGTTTTATTGGAGTGTTCATATGTGAGTTTGGTTACTGTCTTGTAAACTGCAAGGACTGTCACCCAAGAAGGAGTTAAGATGCTTTAATAGCAATGAAGAGACTTAGGATAAGGTTCTTTTTTGTGCCTTCATTTTGCACCCAGCAGTTGCTCAGGTGAATGAGAATCAGTGGATGAATATTCCCAGACAACACAGGTTAACATCATGCATGTTCTGCATAACCGTGGAAAAATGGGATGAAACAGGAAATGATAACTGAAGAAGCTGAGGGCACCAGAAACACATGTGAAATGTCCTTTCAGCCTGTTTTGACAAGCAGAAACTATAGGTTTGTTTCTGCTTTAAAAAAAAAAAAAAAAA